>WBZZ01006362.1:52500-87500 GCA_019918135.1 Paulinella micropora
CCCCTAACCCAAACCCTAAGTCTAGTCAACCAAACCGCCCGAAAAGGCAGACCCGCAAGAACTGAGGAAGCTTGAGGTAGGCTAGCTAGCTTGATGTT
Source organism: Paulinella micropora (assembly GCA_019918135.1). Lineage (NCBI taxonomy): Eukaryota > Cercozoa > Imbricatea > Euglyphida > Paulinellidae > Paulinella > Paulinella micropora. The sequence continues at coordinate 52,599 of WBZZ01006362.1, forward strand.
TTTGCATGTATGTATGTATGTATGTATGTATTTATGTATGTATGTATTTATGTATTTATGTATGTATGTATGTATGTATGTATGTATGCAGGCGCTGTACTGCAAGCCTGACCTAACTGTGCAGGGCTGTCGGCAGGTACGTATGTACGTATGTATGTATGTATGTATGTATCTATGTATGTATGAATGTATGTATGAATGTATGTATGAATGTATGTATGAATGTATTTATGTATGTATGTATGTATGTATGTATGCACGTATGTGGGCAGCTCTGGCACCCTGTCAAGGGACACACACACACACACACACATACATACATACATACATACATACATGCACGTATGTGCGCAGCTCCGGCACCCTGTCGAGGGTCACCGGGTCCGCGGCGTCGCGCTCTCGGCAAATGGGTATGCACATGCATGCATGTATGTATGTATGTATGTATGTATGTATATGTATATGTATGTATGTATGTATGTATGTATGTATGTATGTATAAATGTATGTATGTATGTACGTATGCTTGTTTGTTTGTTTGTTTGTTTGTCTGTATGTATGTATACACATGCATGTATGTATGTATTGACATATTTCCGTCTGCTTTTGCATCTCTGTATGCGTCAATCTGTACGAAGTACCTGCATGTCTGAATGTTGTGCTTGTCGAAACGAATGTGTGCAAAAGCATGAGATGACTGCAAGTACTCGCTGTGCGTGGCACATGCATTTCGACACAGAGAGTTGTGTATGCACACATACATTTCGACATACATAACATTCCTGTGTACAATGCAGACTGACGTGCGCGTGTCTAAATAGTAAATTGTGTATGATATGTCACATGGGGAAAATTTCAGAAATTAGCGGACATTTTGACAGTGATTTCCGTCAAAATATGGCGAAAGTAAATTATAACTATCATTTCTGTCCTCATGTGACTATGTGTGTTATACTTCTCAGCTCTGTCCTCATGTGTGTGTGTCAGCGTGTTGTCGGTGCATGGGAACATAATTATACTTGTCAGCTCTGTCCTGCTGTGTGCGTTAGCATCTTGTCGGTGGCGGGCACGACCAATCTCTTGTTGGACGTGTGGACGGGTAAGTCAACTCAACTCCATCCCCGCACTAATATCGTACATTAAGATTATACAGTGGTATGATTACTATTAATGATTGCTTGCTAGGTCGTTCTCACGGCGAGGTGGCCGAGGCAGACGCCAGACAGACCGCAATCAGCCCCGACGGACAGTATGTATGTATGTATGTATGTATGTATGTATGTATGTATGCAAAATGTGTACGTATATGTAAGTCTAGTATTCATGCTTGTATTTAGGCATGTGGTGTTCGGTTCGTCGCAGACCTTGCGCAATGGTTCAGGCGTGCAGATGTACACAATCCCCGCAGGGCAGCGCGTCGCTCAGAGCTTGGTGGGGCACGAGGCGGAAGTGGTGGTGGTGGCCTTCGCGCCCGACGGCTCCACGGTGGTCACCGGCAGCTGGGACATGACCGCGCGCCTGTGGGAGTTCCGCAGCGGCAAGCAGCTGCACGTGCTGAAGGGACACACCAACAGGGTCGAGGCCGTGGCGATCTCGACGGCGGGGACTGGTATGTATGTATGTATGCATGTATGTATGTATGTATGTATGTATGTATGTATGTATGTATGTATGTATGTAGTGGCCACAGGCAGCTTGGACAAGACGGTGAGGCTGTGGAGCCTGGCTTCAGGTAACATACGTAACATACATAACATACTTACATAAATTACGTGCATTGCATAAATTATACTACAGGAGAATGCTTACACGAGCTCAAGGGACACCTCGGACCCGTCATGTCAGTGGTCTATCTATCTATCTATCTATCTATCTATCTATCTATCTATCTATCCAGGGCTTCTCCCCCGACGGCAAGAAGCTGGTTTCCGGCAGCGCCGACAATAGCTGCCGCGTGTGGGACGTGAGCACCGGCGAGCAGGTAGTAGTAGTAGTAGTAGTAGTAGTAGTAGTAGTAGTAGTAGTAGTAGTAGTAGTAAGTAGTAAGTAGTAGCTAGCTAGCTAGCTAGCTAGTAGTAGTAGTAGTAGTAGTAGTAGTAGTAGTAGTAGTAGTAGTAGTAGTGTAGTGGTAGTAGTAGTGTTAGTAGTAGTAGTAGTAGTAGTAGTAGTAGTAGTAGTAGTAGTAGTAGTAGTAGTAGTAGTAGTAGTAGTAGTAGTAGTAGTATAAGTATAAGTAGCACGTAGCAGCAGCAAGCAGGCAAGCTGTGTTCGCTAATGCTGGCGGTGGGTATAAGTATGTATGTATGTAATCTATGTTATGCAGCTGTCCGTGCACGTGGGCCACAGCAAAGGCGTGAACGCGGTGCTCTTCGCCACAGATGACTTTGTCATCAGCGGAGGTCAAGATGGCAGCATTCGCTACTGGTCGCTCGCGGACAAGAGATCGGTGCAAGTGAGGGGAGCTTTCTTCGGGATCGGCTCCCTCGCGTTGAACCCGCAGGCAACCATTCTGGCAGGTGCTTCAAAGGATCCGACCTGCGATGAAGGCATGGAGGGCGTGGTGCGTTGCTGGGACGCGCGCTTGCCCATGCAGCTGCTGTCGCAATACGACGCGCTCGCACAACAACGCGCTCAACCCGCCAAAGTGGAGTGGGGGCTCTACCTGTCCTTCGTGCCCGAGGAGGCTGCTGGCGTGTGCTTCAACCTGCTGCACGACCACAAGAACACAGACGAGCAGTACGGCGGACGCGTGCAGCGGGCGGCGGCGGGCGACGTGGCGGGCGTTCTGGAGAAGCTGTCGAGCTCTGCCATGCTGCTGGTCTACGGCACAAGACACTACCTGCAAAACAACGCATGTCTGCTGGAGCTGGCGCTTGCGCGGCTGCTGCGCAAACACATCATCGTGGTGGTGGAGGCCGAGGGTCCGCATGCGCTGTCTTTCGGGGAGATGTTGGCCTTCGACGCCGACCTAGCCAACGACGAGGTGCTCTTCACCAACACGGCCTACGCGGTAGGGCTGGTCAAGAAGGTGGCCAGTCGCATCAAGTACGCCTGGAAGCACCGCGACGAGCCCTTGCCTGAGACCGACTCCTCGCGAGAGACAGAAATGGCGCTCACACTCTTCTTCGAAGGTCCGGCGGGCGGCGTGCATGTCTATGTGTGTATGTGTTTATGTGCTACATGTGTAGGTCCTTTTGATGGCATGGCGCTGGCGACCAGTGATGACGTGCATGTCTATGTGGTATGTGTTATGTGCTATGTGCTATGTGTTGTGTTGTGCACGGCAAGGCACTGGCGACCAGCGAGGACGTGCATGTCTATGTGTGTATGTGCTATGTGTTATATGTGCAGGTCCGGTAGACGGCAAGGCGCTTGCGACCCGTGTGCATGTTTATGCATGTGTGCATGTCTACGTGTATGTGCTATTTGCTATGTTGAGCAAGTCCGCTGGACGGCAAGGACCAGTGTGTGTATATGTACATGTATGTGCACGTGTATGCCTATGTGTATGTGTCTGTGCTACGTGTGAAGGCCCTGTTGATGGCAAGGCGCCGGCGACGAGCGGGGACGGCAGCACGGTGGCGAGGGGCGACACGTCTATGTGCTATGTGCTATGTACTATGTGTATTGTGTGCAGGTCCTGTTGATGGCAAGGCTTTGGCGACGAGTGCTGACGGCAGCACGGTGGCGTGGGGCGACAACGACGGCACCATTCGCCTCTGGGCGCTCCCCTCACGACAGCTCAAGCAAGAGCTCAAGGCCGATAGCCTCGTGACCTGCTTGGCATTTTCTGCCGACGGGAAGCTCCTGGCGAGCGGCCACGCGGACTACACTGTCTGCATCTGGGACGTTGTGACGGGCAAACGGCTGAGCGTGACCACGTGTCACAGGCTGATGGTACACGGCCTGCAGTTCAACCCCGTGGACACCGACCAGGTAGATAGATAGATAGATAGATAGATAGATAGATAGATAGATAGATAGACAGACAGACAGACAGACAGACAGATAGATAGATAGATAGATAGATAGATAGATAGATAGATAGATAGATAGATAGATAGATAGAGATAGAGATAGAGAGATAGAGAGACAGAGAGATAGAGAGACAGAGGCAGAGGCAGAGAGACAGAGAGATAGAGAGACAGAGGCAGAGGCAGAGGCAGAGGCAGAGACAGAGACAGAGATAGAGACAGAGATAGAGAGATAGAGATAGATAGATAGATAGATAGATAGATAGATAGATAGATAGATAGATGGATAGACAGACAGACAGACAGACAGATAGATAGATAGATAGACAGGTAGACAGATAGATAGATAGATAGATAGATAGATAGATAGATAGATAGATAGATAGATAGATAGATAGATAGATAGATAGGCTTGTAGCATATGAATATAGTACATTTGCCCCACTGTTGCCTTTCTGTCCCAACCACTGCAGCACTAGTGCCATTCTGTCCTCGATATGGCCGCATCATGGCCTTTCTGTCCCAACCGCTGCCCCACTATTTCCTTTTCTGTCCTAGCTCTTGTCTTGCAGCGACGACTGCACGGTCAAGGTGTGGCGGCTCAGCCAATCTGGCCAGCTGTCCCAGCAACACAGCTTCACGAACGAGAAGGCGGTGAAGGCCATCTCCGTTTCGCCCGACGGCAAATACGTAGCCAGGTAGGCGCAAGATAGAGGAATAGGCAGACAGGCAGATAGGCAGCACATATAAATATGTAGCCAGGTAGGTGCAACGATAAAGCGATAGGCAGACAGGGCAGATAGGCAAGACGTTTGCATATGCATATACATATACAGCGAAGACAACGTCTATCTATCTATCTATCTATCTATCTATCTATCTATCTCTCTATATCTCTATCTATATATCTATCTATCTATCTATCCATCCATCCATCCATCCATCCATCCATCCATCCATCTATCTATCTATCTATCTATCTATCTATCTATCTATCTATCTATCTATCTATCTATCTATCTACAGCGCAGACTTGGGCGGGATGGTGGTGGTGCGCGACCTGGTCAAGCACTCACAGCACACACACACATACACACACACACACTCACACATACATACGTACACACACACACAAACACACACACACACACACACACACACACGCGCGCGCGCGCGCGCACGCACGCACACACACACACACACACATAACACACACAGACGCACACACACACTCAGGTCAAGCACACAGTCAGTCGCACCTTCAACTCCAACATGTACGAGAAGCAGAACCGGCTGGTGGGCGTCAGCATCTCGCCAAACGGCAAGGTAGGTAGGTAGGTAGGTAGGTAGGTAGGTAGGTAGTAGGTAGGTAGGTAGGTGGGTTGATAGGTTGATAGATAGATAGATAGATAGATAGATAGATAGATAGATAGATAGATAGATAGATAGATAGATAGATAGATAGATAGATAGATAGATAGATAGATAAGCTTAGATAGATAGATAGATAGATAGATAGATAGATAGATAGATAGATAGATAGATAGATAGATAGATAGATAGATAGATAGATAGATAGATAGATAGATAAGATATGTAGGGTGGCTCTCGCCCAACGTTTTGTGTATGCATGTGTGTATGTATGTAAGTACATTGCCTGCGGAGGCGCGCTGCGCACCGTGGTGTGGCTGATGGAGAAGGGCGAACAGGTCTATCCTATCTATCTATCTATCTATCTATCTATCTACCTACCTACCTACCTGCCTATCTATCTATCTGTAAGGTCTACAGGTCGGGGGAGTCAGTGGACGTGAGCTGGAGCGAGGACTCGTCCAGGTATCTATGTATGTATGTATGTATGTATGTATGTATGTATGCATGTATGCATGTATGTATCGTATGCCAGCATCGCGCTGTGCCACCGCAACGGGACCATCAGCCTCTTGGACGTGGACGACAAAGAAACCACTATCCTGTACGGACACGAAGTGCTCTGCTGGAAGTCCTCATTTGCGAAAGGACAGCAGGCCTTGCTGAGCTGCGCAGCGGACCACACTGTGCGCTTCTGGGTCAATGCCTCATTTGCTAATTGCTCACTTGCTCAATTGCTCAATGCTAATTGCTCAAGTGCTAATTGCTCACTTGCTCACTTGCTCAAGGACCTGCGCAGCAAGGCGTGGCCGGCGTCGAGCCTGATGCTGGCGCAACCGCGCACCAAGACGCTGCTAGAAAACCTCAAGAAGAACCCGCCGCCCGTCACCAAGTTTGCTTTCCTCAGCCACGTGCAGAAGGAGGCGGGAGACGCGTGCCACTTGCTGTACGTCCGCATGATGCATGAGCACCGCCTGCCCGTCTGGTACGACAAGGAGGCAGAGTTCCTGGACGTTGAGGCCATGATACGCGGCGTGGCTGCTTCGGGCTGCCTGCTCGTGTTCGGCACAAAAGCCTACTTCGACCGCCCCTACTGCATGGTGGAATTTCGCGCCGCCAAGGAGCTGGGCAAGCCCATCCTGTGGGTGCGCGAGGCGGACCCGCGCTTCGGGGCCTTGTCTATGCAGCGCCTGGTGGCGGACGGCGGGGCTGACCCAGCCAAGGTGGTGGACACGAACCGCAACTATCTGTCCGAGTTCGTGCAGCTCCTGGTCAACCGGGTGAAAGAGGTCGTGCAGCTGGACCAGCACCCTGAGCTGCAGCTGCTGCCAGCGGCCTCTGCTGTGGCGCTCCCGCCGGGCCAGGACGGACGGGCCGACCAGCTGCAGCAGCAAGTGGCGGCCGCAGCCAGCGCACGCCTGCAGGAGGCCGAGGTCAGTCTTCAGGCGGCTCTGGCACAGATCGCCGAGCTCAAGCTGCAGACAGAGAGCCTGAGTAAGGAGAACGGGCAGCTCAAGCAACAAGTGCAAAGCCTCCAAACGGAAGTGCAGAGCGTGCAGAAGGAAAACGCGGAGCTGGGCGTGGAAAATGCACGCCTCAAGGAACAGACCAAGCGCTCGGGCGGCATGTGCAAGTGACGGCCACGAGGAATCAAGGTTGCAACAGAACACGTGGCGTCTCTCCTCTCTCTCTCTCTCTCCCTCTCTCTCTCTCTCTCTCTCTCTCTCTCTCTTCCTCCTCCAATTCTTCTTCTTCTTCTTCTTTTTCTTCTTTTTCTTCTTCTTCTTCTTCTTCTTCTTCTTCCTCTCTCTCTCTCTCTCTCTCTCTCTCGCTCCTTTAATATTAGTCATATATTTAGATCGTTTCGAATAATATCAGGACCCTCTAATTTGAAAATTTTACGAATCCTCTTGCAAAATGCATGCATGGCCCATGAGATCTAAAAAGTGTTTGAGGCAGCCCTCAGAGCTAAGTGACTAACAGCACTTGTTTGAGGCAGCACTCAGAGCTAAGTGACTAACAGAACTTCCTGCCTCACGCCCAGAGGTGACAGACAGACTGTCTCTTTGGCGTGATCGCGGATCAGCCTACTAGTCGAGTAGTTTTTTTACACCATCACTCTATTAATTTTAGAGATTACAACTTGAAGGCTGCCCTGCTTCGTGAGTCATTGCCGTGGTAATTGTGCGTGTCCTTGTTTTTGTCAGTAATCAAGCATAGTACTGATGTTATTATCAGTCACTCAGGGATTGGTGACTAGGAAGAGTACTTTGACTAATCATATAAAAACTATGACTATTCAAATAAAAACTATCAACCTTGGGCGTGATTCGCATCACATAACTTTTTCAGTCAAGTTTAACTAAAACACCCCCCCCCCCCTCCCCCCTCACACACACGCACGTACACACGCACTCACAAAGTGACGAGGGTGATTCGCATGACATAAACCTCCCCCCTCCCCCTCCACCTCCCAACACACACACAGTGACGAGGTTGTATCAAAAGCCACCGTGCGGAAGGCCGGCTTGTGATTGACCACTGTGTCCTTTTGTCGGTTAAGATCAGAAAGATATTATTTATTGCAAGCAGGTGTCTATATCCACTCAATCCAAGCACTCTGAGAATAACCTAATCTTCCGCCTCTGCAAAAGAGAGGAAACCAGTATGGTTGGAAAATGTAGTAGACTATCAGAGCCAAGCAACTTTGCCAAAAAAGAAACAGAGCCATTTCCTATTGTCCGCCCTAACGATAATATTATCAGGCGTAAAAAGTTGTAGAAACCAGTATGGTTGGAAAATGTAGTAGACTATCAGAGCCACAACTTTGCCAAAAAAGAAACAGAGCCATTTCCTATTGTCCGCCCTAACGATAATATTATCAGGCGTAAAAAGTAGTACCGGTTACTTGTCTTAATATTATCGTTTTCAACCGGCTCAAAGTATATATAGAAACAGGTATAACTATATCTTGACTAGACATAGCACATCTATACATCACTGGACAGTGTATAGAAGTAAAGAACTTGAAAGGTCGCATATTTACCTATCTGCGCTTACTATCATGCTTCAAGGCTTCATAACATTTTAGACTACTGTACTAAACCGTCAAATCTAAGCTGAGTAGATCGTCTGCAAGTTAAACTTTATTAAAAGAACGCGCCAAGGCAAAGAGCGGGAACGTATTAGGCCGCACACACGTAATGGCTCTAACGACACGCATTACATATGCCAGCCCGTACTGTCCACCGAATTAATATATTGCATTAATATGGTCTAACATTATGTGCTTTGAGTGTTGGTGGTCGTGTCGGTCTGAGAACTATCTGTTGATTCATCCTCCTCCGGTGGAGTCTTACCCCCCAACACAGCTTCAAGCTCCTCTCAGTATCTCTTCTAACATGTAAGCAAAGGAAGAGACAATCCCACGTGAAAATGTGTCTTCGTGTTTGGTAGCAATAGTTATTGCTGTTGACATTCAAGACAACAACAAAAATTAGTTTTTCATTTTTGTGTCAGATTTTCATTTTTGTGACAGTTTTTCATTTTTGTGACAAAAATTCAAATTTTCAAATTTAACGGTAACATTTCGCGAAAATTTACGATATTTTGCGGACGAATATAGCCGTTAATTTGAAAAATTTAAATTTTCACCCAAAATCAAAATTCCAACCAAAACTGAAATTCCAACCAAAACAGAAAAATCAATTTTTTTTGTTGTCTTGAATGTCAACAGCAATATTATGCAGTCATGTATCGCATAATACACCTCACTGTAAAACTCATCGTGCTCCCCGTTCTTCGTTACGATCTGTCCGTCTCTCACTGTCCTATTCTTAAACCCTTGGGCGAGGGCATTGAGGAGTCGTTGTAACTCTTCAATCGGGGGAAGTCCCCCCCTGCCGTAAGCATTTCTTCACTTCAGTTAGTGAACGCGGCCACGTCGGCTCGTCACCCCAGAAATCAGTAATAAAGCTTTTAATAGTTTCTGGTGGAGTATCCGGGATTCGCCCCGTTCTCCTTGGTACAAACGCCTCCCTTTTTTCTTCTCCTACTTTCGCATGGAAACAGTATCCGTTAGTAATATGGACATCTGTTCCTACTCCTTCCGCGAATCTCGCCAACGACGGGCTTCTTTGTGCGACACATATAATCTCCTCCTTTCGCTTCTCGATTAAGTCATCAATAGACTTTTTGTCCCAATGGAATGTCGGAACTGTGACAGTGCACACTTGGGATTCCCAATTGTCGGTCCAGGACAGTTCATCCGGTCTTACGACATGGAAGAGACAGAGAGAGCCAGACCTGAAGACCGCATGTTGGAGGTGGTTCGCGGGCTTGCAGTGTAAGGCACAGATGGAGAACAGAGACTGCTCTTTCAATCATGATAGGCAGAACCCAACAGCAAGTGCAAATTTTCTGAGCAGGACGGAAGCAAGGAACCGGGCCTTTTCAATATGCTTCAGATTGCCGCTGTGAACGAAGGTTTGGTATGCCAATATGTGTGATGATGAGGAGTTACGAGAGGCAATCATTACCTACATGAAGAGGATGAAGGAGAAGAAGGAGGAAAGGGAGAGACAAAAGAACTTAAAGGCCTCTCAAAGAGGACGAGAAGGAGGAGCAGGAGCAGGAGGACGAGGAGGAGGAGGAGGAGGAGGACGAGGAACATGGAGAGGAGCCTCGAGGTGGCAGGGAACCCCTCGGAGAGGAAGAGGAGGAGGTCGGGGATATACCCCTTATGGAGGGAGAGCTGTTCGAGCTCCAGCCCCCCCACCCAGAGGAGGAGGAGGCTCGTGGGCAAGCTCCAACCCAAATTTCGGTCGAGCTCAGGCCTACAACACTGCCTCGGAGACCGATACGTCATCCTACCCGGACACTACTCAAGGTAATCGTTTCGAGGTGGTGGAATGACTAGGCGGTCGGATAATATTTTGGGCACCGCCGTTAAGCTTTCCGGCTGTATCGGGTCTGTGCCTTGGTACCATTGCTTCAGCTTTAGCATGACGTCATCATCCTCCGTCAGCCTTTTGGAAGCATGGTATACCAGGCTCGTTTTGACCCGTACGTATTGGTGAACCCCCTTAGTCAGTTGACCCGGCTGGTCGAAGCCATGCCACGAGTCTTCCTGACGCTTCAGGAGTAAGATCTGAGCTTCCCTCTTGGCAGCGAGTTCTCCAAAGTCCTCCCGTGGGTCGGGGGGCTTGTCGTCCGGCTCTGGGATGTATACATTGGCGTACACCCATGCCGTATTCTGTGGGGTAAGACGAGATTGCTCGGCGAGGTGTCCATCGTAGGGTAATGGAGGGGCCGGTGGTATCAGTGTGACCTGAGCCCTACCGCCATATGGATGCCGTCGTGGGAGGTCCGTTTCCGATTTTAGGATCGGGAATTCAGACTCATGTCGTCCACGTCCATATTTGATGATATCCTGTCCCAGCATAAGCTGCGCATCCATCATTTTGAGATCGGGAAGCCGGGACGACCAAGACATGAATGGTATAAGACATCCCGGACGGGAATTTGAGTGTCAACGGGACACGTCCTACGATCGCGCTCCGTTCGTCGTTGGCACCCCGGATATATCCGAGCGGGCCTGTCTTAGTAAAATCAAACAGCGTCGTCCATATTTGTCTATGAAACGTTTGCCCGCGAGTGTGATTTGGGCAATGCTATCATTTCCGGTATCTAGGTAGCCCTTGAGCTCTTTCCAGTATAATCTGGTGTAGCTCATGTCCCGTGCCTCCGCCGGTGGGAGGTCTACCGGTTCGGCTCGGGTTGTCAACGCCTGTCTCAACTCTGTCTCGGCGAACTGTCGCGCTTGTGATCGCGCCGTCGGTCAGAGTCGTGCAATGGAGTGAGACCCATTCGGCGAATGACTGCTGGGGCGATGGCTTTGTCACCCCTTGTGGCGGGTAGGACCATAGTGGTTGCCACTTGGAAAGGTGAAGGGGTGTATCCGACCGGCAGTGATGGGACAGCCTGGTCGTCGGGGCGTGGTATGCGTGGATGATTGACATCGGATCTAATGACCGTACCCCTTGTCAGACTGGTACGCCGATCTAATAGGGTCGGCCCTGAGTATATATCATATGAGCGTGCCCCTGCATATACTTTATTTACCTTGTTCACAAAAGGGGCGGGTTTTTCTACCTTCCGGACACTGATAGGCCTCGCGCGTCTTACGCGAGGGTCCGAGGGCTTATTGGGTGCCCCCCATCACATATACTTGATGTGATCGTCTCAGGATCTACAGCCGGCGTCGCCTTTGCGACGGTGTCTCTGGGTAAGGGATTGGGTAAACCGACCTCTATGGTAAGGTCGGCGACCGTGTCCGGGCTTGTTCGGTACACGCTCCCGACGGTTGTCGTCGCTACCCATCACTATATCCTTATCCCTCGTCTCAACGCTATCCTCTATCGGTGAGGTCGTAGCCTCTATGGGACTATACAGAGTTTCGGTCGGCGATTGGGCCGGGACCGTGAAAAGAAGAGTCGGAGCCACTACGGTAGGCTGCTCTGCGGCTGTCCCCATGGCGGGCGCCTTAGTTTGCCGGCCAGCACATGGCGTATCTGTCCCACTCAGGAGCAAGGAGGACGCTCCCAAGGGCGAGGCACCACGTGTCGTTGACTCGGGTGTGGACGCATTGGGCGGCCCACGGTTATTTGTTCTTGTGTTTCTTGTTTCCCGTCTTCGCCTTTTTGACGCCTGCATGGAGCATAGGGGCATCTGAGGTCTGAGAGGGTGTGTATGTGTATGTAAGGTACCGATCAGGTGTTCTTTCCCGGGCATATAGCATGCCACTTCGTCGTACCTCCTGCCGTGGCTTCGGTTTCCACCCAAGCTTTGGCCTCGGTTGAGTACTGGGCCAGCCAGGGCGGGTCTTGCCCGGGCGGCAAGAAGTACGTCGTCCCATCGGGGTGGACGTCGGGAATTCGGATGCCTTCGGTGTGGTTTGTCCTTGGGGTTGAGAACCCATTTGCCATCCCTCTTAACCTTGGATCGCCCCACGTACCAACGGTGGATATACCATTTTATTGGTTCCACCCGTTCTTGACCCTGGCTTGGGTGTTGGTACCGACAGGAGTTCGACCATTGGCACGGGGCGACCCACAGTCTGTTGTCATCAAGCGGGTTGAAGATGACCGCATGCATCATATAATCACAGCACTCCGCACCTGGGCTTTTGTGCCACGGTCCCGCAATAGTCTCGTTAAAAAGGACAAACGGGCAATTGTATGTGCCCGGGATCGGTGGGAGGTGAGATAGTGGTTTGACCACGCCGTTGTCACCGAGTTTTCTCTTACCCGACTTACCCTCGGATGTGGGCCCGCCCCGTGTAGGAGGGTACGGAACCGGGGGCGGTAACAACGGTGGCGGAGATGCGAACCCAGAGGAAGGGTAATACTTGTAGGGCATGGGCGGTGGAGGAGGCATCGGCGGTGGGGGAGGCAGATATGGGAGTGCCGTCCCGCCAGCCGGAGGCATCGAGTTGAACGTGCCGGTGGCCGGGGTTGCCGAGTTGGTCGCCCCCCCCCAAATGGGAGTGAGGGCGGTGGAGGGGTATACGACGAGCTAGAGGAGCTCGAGGAGCTATAGGGGCTCCTGGACGAGCTAGACCACGATTGACGGCGGTTGGACCAGCTGCTGCCGGTCACGAAAGTCCGCACGTCAAACACTTGGCCCGGTTTGGCCTGGTGGTCCTCAAGCGTGCTACCCGTGATCGTCATTGCTCTAAGCAGGACATCGGTCCGCTTGGCTCTTTCGATCTTGTCCGAGGTAAAAACATCGGTGGCAAAGATACTGCTTGTCCAGTGGGATACTTCGCACGTACGGTGTGTTCGAAACCGCACGATTTTGAAGTTCGTGTTATCCAAGTCCTGGGCTTTGGTTAGGACATTCCGGACGAACGTCTCGCCATCCGTCCGCCCTTGTTGCGGCTCGGCTTTCACTATCCCGCTCAGGACCCAACAACAACGAAGCGAAATCGGTATTCACTAGGTTGGTTAACAGTTTCTGTGGGAGATCGATGATGGACGAGATTGCCACATCGTCTTCCCACATCCGCCTGGCGGCGTCCTGGACGAGGTCGACAGCAATATGGGGGAGCATGATGTAGCCCCAGTCTGCCGCTGATATGAACTGGCGGAGCATGTAATGTGGGAGCTGGTCGAGTGTGAGTTTCCCCTGCCCCACACCAGCCTCGCCAGTCATCTGCCAAGTAGGCCAGTCCGTGGTGAGTAGTGTTTGAGATGGCCACCCACCCACAAGACTGTTTAGCAGTTGCTTCACATCGGCGACCGTAAGTGCGTGACTGGCCACGATCCGATCCAGGGCAGCATAAGCCATTAGGAGCTTAAGGCCCTCTCGATACGGGAGTCTAGCACTTTGAGTGTGTGCTGCAAAGTCAAAATTGACATGGTCACGAACGGCTCGCAACGCCGCGTCCACCCGTTTATGACTGGCGTCTTCAGTCTTTGTCTTAGGTGGGCGATGGCGTTCGAGGGGTGAATCCCTATCTATGTTTTCATCCACCATATTCCGTCGACTTGATACACGACGAAAAGTGATTATCGAACTACCCCCCGGTGTGGAGGCCATTCGATCGTCACCCACTGCATGCACGGCTATTTGGATCCGTAGGCAGTCGGAAATGGCTTGGAGGATGAGGTCTACCGCAGTGAGGAAGTTGGTCACATAGAGGGTGGCCGCCGAATGAGGGGCCACTTGGACTGTGGTCTCCTCGTCGGACAGGTCAAGGAGTGTCGCGGGAGTGGTTCGGATCTTAAGCCATGTTAGGAACAATGGTACCTTGGCAAAAGGGTCAGTCGGGGTTTCCACCGCGTCAAGGAAATGCACGAGGTCGTCGTAGGCTGGGGAGGTCTGTGGGATTATGGCATCCCGCCAGTGTTTTTGTTCCATCAAAACACGTTCCCACATCCCAGTGACGTTCTCGAGTCCCTTGAGGGTGACTACGGCCCTTGTCGTGAGGTTGGCCTGTATACGGTTTAGGAAGTTGGCATCGGGCCAATATAGAGTGTCCACGCCAGTGGCATCAGGTGCAGTTACGGCAGTGATGATAGCCGTTTGTTCACTAGCGTATTTGCTGCAAGTGAGTGTTTGCCGTAAGCGTGGGACTTGTTGGTGGTATGTTTGCCAAGCCTCATCGAGAAGCCTGTCTCGACACATACATAAGTCCTCCCAAAGCGTGACGAGGTCCACTATCGATTTTGGTTCTATGAACCGTGGGTTAGAGGACATCAGGCCAAGCACCTTGTCTTTTCCCTCCACCACCATGGTTGCTCTGGTCCAATGGTTGATGTCCCCATATATATTGTTATGGATATGAGGGGCTGCGAGAGGGAAATGGTATTGGTTCTCAGGTGCAGCTGGGGAAGCTGGCCATCCCGTGGGTCCCATGTCCAAACTAGCCTGAGGGACAGGGATGCATGGGATCGTGATTCGGGTCAAGATCAATGCGCCCCCAGCGTCTCTCCATGGACTGTGGGATGGGTGCAGCATTTTTGGCATCACGACCGAATATGTCGGCACGATTCGGCACGGGTGTCTGGAAGGGACCAGCCCCAGTGTTCGTGTCTTCAGCTTGACCTTGATTGTCCATAGCTGATCGATCAGCCTCTTGTGTGGGCGAGTCCCACATACCCGCTATTATGGGTTCGTTCACTTGGGGTCGTTTCCTTTTGGGGATACGCCGTGCACGAACTGGTGGCAAAGTGTCAGTGTGGGGGACAAGGCGTCTTCTGGCAGACGTCTTGTTTGGAGTGTCAGCAGCTTATTTTTGTGCAAGACGTCAGCTGTTGGCCGTCTTGGTTTTTAAGCAGCGTGTGGCTTGGTCGGTAGGTGTTGGTTCGTTCGTTGTCTGTATAGAGACAGTTGTTGTTGTTATTATTGTTCTGTTTTTTTTTTTTTTCGGTGTGGGTGTGTAAGCAAGTGATAGGATGCGTGTAGATAGGTTTGAGATGACTCACCCCCCCCCTTTGGTAGGGGAACCTCACGCCTTGCGAAACACTTGCCAGTTGTATTGGAACTGGGGCACCCTATAATTACAAGCACGACTCCCTAACTGAGAGGTAGGGAGGAAACGATACTTCTGAAATAGTCAGAAGTGATGGCCCTTTTCCCAATAGGAAGGTGAAAATGATTAGGGAGCTGGTTGCTCAAGCCTTTGGTATCGTTTGGAACCCTCGGTAGGGTGTCCAATCCCTGGTTGGGACTCCTTAGTTTCCCTTTTCAGCTTAGGAAGTTCTGTGACACTGTGTGTGTGGTAGAACGAACCTACCGAGTGCAAAGTAGGTAAGGACTCCTTGGTGAGCCACAATAGGAGCACTGCTTTGAAATCCTTTCCCCGACCCTAGGTGACCTGTTGGATACAGGTGGGTGAGGAGGGAGTGAAGTGTGGAGGTAGGAGAGTGATTTGTTGCTTGAAATTTTCGACGAAATCGGAATCGCCAAAAATGAACAAACGAAACGTCTGGCTGACGTCACTCTATCTCCATTTGTCTTGGCCTATATTCCCACTAACTAGCCTCCCTACCCCCTGCTAATTGGCTGCAATGGAGGGGCTGAGTATGAGCTAGTTTGCACAATCAGACTTTGGTGCATAGCACTCGTTTTCTATTTTCTGTCTGTCTATGTCTGCTCTCTACTCCCTTGTGCACTTTGGATGCTGGGAAGTGGGCACGAAATGACAGAACAAGTGAGTGTCGTTGTTGGAAGACAAAATTGATTGTCTGTGCAGTCTGTTTCGGATGATTGATAGAGGATATGACGTGGTTTGTAGGTGTGTGTGTGGGAGTTCGTTACTGTCGTATATACGTTTGCTCCCCTTGCCACCCAACCACCTACACTCTACCCTTCTCTTCTATCTCTCTGTTGTGTCCTCACACTGTGTGTGCGATTGGTTGTATTGTGCGGGAGGAGAAGATAGTGAGTAGGTGTGTACAGGGTGTCAACAGGGATTGAGTCGTATGTGTCTGTTTGCCACACGTTCTCGCCTTGATAATTGGCAGAAAATGAACAAATAGGAACAGAACACACACGTCCTCTCCTCCCCGTATTCCTCTATCTATCTTGTGCAATTGATCCTTTCTCCTTATGTATACGTTGCAAAGAATAGGGATAGCGAAGTGTCAAACTTGGCGTAAAAGGAAAATAGGTATGGGATTCCACTTTTGCCGGTTCGATGTCAAAAGAATATATTTATTGATGCCTATCCTTTTACTCAACCAAATTCAATAACTTCGCCAGTAACCCAATCTTCTTCACACTTATATAAATAAAGATCAAAGATGGTGGGAAAATGTGGGAGACTAGCGAAGCCCAAAAACAACCAAGGCAAACACCAGCCAGTTCCCGTTGTCCGGTCTAACGCTAATATATTCTGACCTAAAAAGGGTAACGGACCTTTTTAGTAATATTATCATCATCCGGTTAAGAGTGTTATTAAAAGGAACAATCTCTTACTTTGGGAAGCTACCCATCGTGTGGAACCTTTACCGACTCCTCTATCCGGGATACCTAGCAAGACTATTAACGCAGTGCACTTTAATAACTCATATAATAAAAAAACTGACGCTTTGACTTCCCGCCACGTCACAAACTGACTAACTTAGGTATAGGTCTTACGCATTTCGGTTAACATTTGCATTATTGACTGTCCGGCCTATTGACAAATCAACTACCTAAGTAACGGTGAATTAAATTAAAATAGTAACGACCAACGCTCCCCCTTAGTTATTTGTCAATGTCACAACTAGCGTCATAAGTGTCTTATAGTTCTGAAGCAAATGAAAGTTTTGCAAGCGCTTCCCGTAAGGGTATTAAGTGTAACTAAAAACTGTATATATAAAAACGTTAGGGGTGTGAGGAAACAAGTGAAAAGAAAGAGAAGCGGGCTGTATGCGATAAAATAATACAATCCTTCTTTTTCGCCCACCCGAGGCCAGAAAAGTCAGGAATCCCCCCCACCGGCCACCGCGAGGCCTGGGGGCTAGTCAAGCTCGTCGCGCAGCTCGTCGCCATCGTGCGCATAGCCTTCCTCAGTCGCGCCCTCACCTAATTTCCCATTTTTCCTGCTCGGTACCATCGTCCCGTCCTTCTTCGAGTTCCCGACGCTGTTCTATTTCTTGTCTCGGGTATCGTCCGTGCTTTAGCTTTAGGAATTCCGCGCGGTTGATTTTCCATTCCGCATGCTGGTCTATGATCCTGTCCCATGGTACGGAGTCCAGCCACTGCATCGATCGAAGATTCCACGGCTTCCAATCCGGCATCGACAATACTAAACAACTCACACAGAGCGAGATTCTAACAAAAACACAAAACATAGGTGAAACACCCGTAGTCATTCCGGTTCCCCCGGAATGATAACAGTGAATTTGTTGAGCAAATAAGTAAACTGCTCGCGCGGCAACGGTTTGGTGAGTAAATCTCCTATCTGCTTTTTAGTACCTACTTTTATAAACTTTATCTCTCCATCTCTCTGAAGGTGATGAATGAGTGAGAAGTGTAATTCGAGAGGCAAATGTTTGGTGCGGGGTCCGGATAATCCTCTTTCACCCGCGAGAATTGTTTGCGAATTATCCTCGAAAATTTCTACTGCACCTTTTTGCGGAATTTCGAGTTCCTGTCTGGCATGACCTATTGCTAGTCCTTCTCTTATGCATTCAGCAGCTGCGTAAATTTCCGCGTCATTTGAACTAAGTGCTATCCTACTCTGTCTTTTTGAAAGCCAGCCTATTGGATCTCCTCCTCACAAGATTATGAAACCTGTGCGAGACTTCCCCGTCTTCAAACAGACTTTGTGAGCGGCATCGGGCCACAAAGTGACCTTAGGGTAGGACATACCCTCTTGAACGGATTTTGGCCCGTTAAAAGCTATACCGCGAAAAGACTTGACTAAATATCGTATGATTCTGCCTAACATAGCGTAAGTTACTCCCTTGTCTATGGTTTGCATGACGGTCGCAGCGTTAAGAGCTTGTTCAATATCAGGTCTATTCATCTTGGCTAAATAAAGCAAACTGCCTACTATACTCAGAATAGACATTTTACGCAAAGCTGCATCTTCAGACATTGCTTCCGGAGTTTGGTCTACCGCTGGGGTACTTACCGTACGAGAATTTGCGTATCCTGTCTCACGTAAAATTTGCAATTGGTACTTTCTTTGATGCAAAACGATTCTTCCTTTCTCATGCAGTATCTCTATCCCTTTGAATTCCTTTGCGACTCCTAGCCTTTTGAGTGGGTAGTACCGTTCTAACGCGGACGCGAATTTTTCATAAGCTTCTTTGTTAGGTGCGGAAAATATCAAATCATCCACATGAAATACTCCCATTATCGCATCTCTTAAAGGCTTGTCTTTCTCTACAAACATGCATAAGTCGGAATCTAACAGCCTAAATCCTAGCTTTACTAACTTAGAGGCTAGTATGTCATACCACCTTCTACCTGCCTGAGGCGCACCATATAACGCTCCATCAACACGCAATATCATCCCCTCTTTACCCTCTCTATCCATTGCTTCAGGTGGGTAGGCAAATACGGGATCTTGCATGCGGGCATTTAAGTAAGCATTTTTGAAATCAATTCCATAAAGCTTATTACCATGCCAGGCAGTTAGTTTGGCAAGCATGAGCAGTGAGCGATGTGAGGAACAAGGGACAAACAATTGATCAGGGTTAAAACTAACTCCTGGCTCAAACATGTCTTCTCTTAAAGCTAATCTAGACTTAACAAACTTCCTTCCGTTCTCGTCTATCTTTACTTTATGAACCCACGTGAGCCTAACTACCTTGCTAACACCAGCCTTTTTGGCTTCGCTAAAGTTAACCAATGTGTATGTCTTAAAGTCTTTAAGAGATTGAATCTCTTTCTTCATGCCCTCTAACAACTCTTTCGCTGTCAGTCCCTGCTCAGCTATCACGAATGTTAAAATAAAGCAAAAGTTCATTTGGTTCATTCATGCATCTGTCATAACATAACATAGCACTCTCCAACTCTCCAGCAGGCAATACGGACTCCCCCTCACTTACCTTGTACTTATTGATCTCGGAATCTAGCATCTTCTCTAGTCTGTCCTCAAACCGAACAAAGTGAGATGGCTTAGGTTGTTTTCTAACTTTTAACCTCTCTTTGGGGGCACACTTCTGCTTAACTGTGCCTGTGCGCACTTTACTCTCCCAGCCCTCTCCGTATGTCTTCTCTGCTCAATCATCTCCCCACTCTCTTGCAAGAACTCTCACTCTCACTCCCTCTAGTTCCTGAGCCTCAACTACTTTTTCTTTTCGTTTTAGTCACTATGCGGTCGTGATGGTGGTTGTGCTTGTGGTGGTTGTTGTTGTGCCTGTCGTCTTATTCGTTTTCCTTCTTGAACTATGTTAGCTTCTGTGATCTTGTCACTCTGCTCCATGTTCTTCCTTTACTAGGTTGCTCACTCTCTTCATATGCTCTTCTCTCATGCTGTGCTTGAGGGTCAGATGCATCTGTGAGTGCGTGTGCATGTCCTAGTCCTGTGTTGTTTGTCTGTGGGGTTGTGTCGGTGGGATGGGGTGCAGCTGTCGGTGTGGTGTCGATGTCCTGTGTTGAAAAGCTATCTTGTGCTTGTGTGTGTTTGTGATCTATGCTGACTCCCTCTGTGTCCCCTCCATACTCCCCCTGTCCTTGTTGACTATCTGACTGACTAACGTCATCGACATTGTCGTATGTGTCGTCATCGTCATGAGTCTGTGTCGTGTCCTCTTAAGTGTGGGTGGTAGTGACTGTGGTGGTGTTGGGTGTGGCCTGTGTTTGTTCAACATCGACATCCTTACTCTCACTCTCCCCCTCAGCTACATCCTCATCCCACTTGACTGTTCTCTCTGGATGTGCTTCCTTGCCTATCATGTACGGGTTGAACCGCACGTTTCTAACTCCTGTTACTACTTTCCTACCGTCCCACACTCTATATAACTCTCTAAATAAGTCATACCCTACTAGCATAACTTTCTTTCCTCTAAACTGTCCCTTTCTACCCTTGCCTGTATTACACTGTATACATTACTCCCATGCAGCCTATCGGTCTAAGGTGTTTCAAAAACGGTTTCCTTCCCAACAACTGCTCAAATGGGGACATTCCCTTCCTTGGTCCTTGGGTGGCAGGCAAAATGTTATGTAGAGTGGTTGCCGAATGTTCCATCTCTGCCCAGAAAGAAATGGGCAGGTGGGCATGGTAACGCATGGCTCTTGCGGCCCCAGCCGTAATGTCATTGGCTTTTTCAGCGATAGGGTAACCATCTTTGTCCCCTGTTGCTGACGTTTTCCATATAAACTGAATGGACTTCCACCACTCTATCACCTCTTTCGGGACACCAAACTCTTGATCACATCTAATTTCTTGTATTTTGTTTCCTGTCTGTCTCTCATAAAATGCTACCGCCTGCTTAATGCAGTCAATAAATTCGTTCTTATGCGCAAGATAATAATCCTTAATAAACAACGAGTAATCGTCCGTGACCGAAAATTTATGTCTCTTACTGTGTATTGACCGTGCTGACCACGTTCCGGTGTCTATGTGTAATACTACTCTTAGCTTACTAGCTCTCTCTATCTTATTAACTTTAAACCTAGGCAATTGCTTTGCCTTGCCTATCATGCATGATTCGCATAATTCTACTTTCTTCTCATCTCCTACTAGCTTTATGCCAGGCCCTAATTCATTTGCCAGTGCTCTCATCTTCTTAACGCTATAATGTCCACAAGCATAGTGGAACAATTCTATAACCTGGCGTCAAGGAGCATTGGCCTTGACACCGTAATTGGCCTACCGTGTCCATTTATGCGCGTCACTCTTGCCGTCCCCTCCTGTCCTATCTCACACTCTCCATTACCTGTAATTAGCTTGACAGGGGGAACGGACTTAATGTCGTGTAACATTTCAGGGTTGCATGCTATGTCTCGTGACGACCCGCTATCCTGAACTATCGTGCTTTTTCTGTCTCGCCACCCTTCCCCATCTAACACTAGTGCGTAGTTCTGTTTGCTGTTCTTGTGTTGTGATGGTGCTGGTGGTTGTGTGGTGTTGCTGCTTTGGGTTTGTGTTGGCGGGGATAGTGTTGTGCGTGCTGCGTGTGCAATATACACTCCCTCTATTGCTCTCACCACATTTGTCAAGAACTCATCTAGCACTAACTTCCCTTCGCTCACTCTCTTTACCACACCACTGCTTTCTCTAATGCATGTTGTTGTGAGTTTTTGAGCGAGCTGTTCTATGTCTTTGAAAGTGATGATGGGTGTCGTGTTGGTGTGTGGTTGGGTTTGAGGTTTTGGACCTGTTTGTGGTGTCGGGGTTGCCTCTGCGCCTTCACGCTGCTTCGCCTTTGCCTCCCCGGTCCCTACGGCAACACTGGGTAGTCCGGCAGATGCCGGACTCACACTCTTAGCGTGAGTCTTCCTGATAATGCAGTGTTTTTCAAAATATTTCCTAACATTGCCCTTCCGCGTAAATGTTAGAAATTCCGGGTCAACATCACTATCATCTAAGCATGATGCCATTGCCATGTCATGTCTAATCTCATCTGAACATCTGGAGTCATTTTCGCTGTCATAGTATGACTCGTCCATCTCCTCCTCTCCTTCTTCTTCCTCACTGCTCTCTCTTTGCATCGGAGCGTCGTCTGTTTGCGTGACATGAGTGGGTGATGCGGTGTGAGGTGTTTGTGTGGTGGAGGTGTGTTTTTGTGGTGATGTCTCTACGCGCCTGCTCCCCTCACTTCCTTTTTCACTCCCTTTTGCTTACTCTCTCCCTCCCTCTGTGGAGATTGGTTGGTGAATGTGGTAGTGAGGTTGTGTGGTATGACTGTTCCTCTCGCTCTCGCATCCTCACGCAAACCACTCTCATCAGGGTAGTAAGGGGACTTGGGGGGACGGAGGTCTGGGCTGACAGCTAAGTCAAGAAGAGGATACTTTTTGTCCTGTTTCTTTGCATGGTAACCGCAAAATAGACCATATATCAACCTTGAACCTTGCAGAGCATTTGGACCCTTTCTGTCTTTCTCAAGAGAGATTTGACAAGGACTGTTCTTTTTGTTCTTACCATGACATTTAAGGGACCTCGGCCACTCTTTGCTATACCTCTCAATTGTTTTCAGAGGTGATTTGGGGACTGTGTTTTGACGCTGTGGGGTGTTTGTGGAGGTGTCCCTGGTTAGCTGACTCTGAGAGCGTGAGATGGGTGTGGCGGAGGGACTCCCTCTGTCACTTCTATTTGTCGACAGGGGACGAACACCTGGCTCAATCTGAGGTTCCCCAGACTCGACATTCGCTCTCTCCCTGTCTCTCTCTTCGTCAGGGGTTTCCCCAGGGTCGTCTAGGACATCTCCCCCCATGAAGACGAGCAAAGCGTCACTGTCAGTCTCTGTGTCCCCCTCTTCTTCTCCTCTCTTATGAGGTTCATGTCTTTGTCTTTGAGAGACTTCTTGTGCTTGTTGCTATGAGGTTTTCCCTTTTTCTTTTTGTTATCGTTCTTGTCTTCACTCGCTTGAGCTTTCTTACGGGTTTCTTTGCTGGGCAATACTTCTTGGTATGGCCTTTCTCATTGCACTCGTAACAAGTGACTTTGAGCCACCATTCTTCCTTCTTCTTGTTTCTGAACTTGTCCTTACCTCCTTCGTCCTCATCTCCCTTATCACCCGCTAAGAGGTTTGTCTCCCTCTTCTGCCTCGTGGGCTTTTCTGGTCAGAGTCTTTTCAGGTCTCTCCTTCCTCTCTTCCCCTCTCCAATTATCCTTTCTCCACAACGCCCATGTGTCTCTTGCGCTGTCAAGTAAGTCGTCAAATCATGGTCTGAGGTTGGTGGGTAGGTTGAAGTAGAGTGCTTTGAAGTTCTCTCCGTATGCGGGGTGTTTTGCAAGCTTAGCAAGCAGGGCTCTTATGAGGTCGTCTTCGTCGAATGGGTGAGTTCTGTGATTTTCTACCTCTCCCTTCATTGCAATATAATCATTCAACCATGCATCAACATTTTGTCCGGGTTTTGGATACATGTTCTCGAAAATTTGCACTTTTATGTTCTTGTTTACCCCTGAGATTGAACCGAACTTGGCACGCACTGCCTCTATCAGCTCTATCGATCCTGTGATTGTCTTAGTACGCAAATATCGAACGACAATAGGATGAGAAAAAGCAACAGAGAGAATGAGTTGTAGTGTTCGCATGCGCTCATAATGCTTCTTTTCTTCTGTACTACTTTCACTCTGAGCGTGTGTGCTCGTTTCGACTGTCTTCGTTTCTCATGCTTCATCTTCTTTGCTCTTTTCACTCTCCAGTTTTTCTTTTGTTCGTCAGTGAGCTTCGCCCAATCCTTCGGTCTGTCATCAGAGGGTGTCTTTCCTTCGTCTTTCTTCACCGTTTTGGGCCTCTGCTTGCCTGCGTCTGACGAACTACCTTCATCGTCAGTGTCTAGATCAGGGGTATCCTCTGAGTCAGGTTCGTCAGGCAACTCCCTCTCCTCAATCTCCAGTGCTTTGACTGGGTCGTAAGGATATTTAACCTTTGCCTTTGCTGGGTCATCAAATGCCAGCGTGATGCACTCACCATGCCAGGCACTGATGCCCTTTGCATAGTTCACTAGCTTGTAACGGAAGTCGGAATAATTCCGAGTGGTACCATCCAACTGCGGGATGTACTCTTGCTTTATACCCATTCTTTTCTCAGTTCCAAGGCTCATAACCTTTGGGAAGCTACCCATCGTGGAACCTTTACCGACTCCTTTCAGAGTCTATCCGGGCTACCTAGCAAGACTATCAACGCAGTATGGAAACGCACTTTAATAACTCGTATAATAAAAAAACTGACGCTTTGACTTCCCGCCACGTCACAGACTGACTAACTTAGGTATAGGTCTTACGCATTTCGGTTAACATTGGCATTATTGACTGTCCGGCCTATTAATAAATCAACTACCTAAGTAACGGTGAATTAAATTGAAATAGTAACGGCCAACGTCTGATTGTGTCTGAACCGACACGGGATATTAATAAAGTAGCACATATTTACCTATCTGCGCCTACAGGACAAGGAAGCCATGTCTGTCATCAGGACAGCAGGGTCTGATGGGGTGGAATGTTTCATGGCTTTAAGGAGGCAAGTAGCGAGCGATCCGCCCACGCGGAAAAGACTGAAAAAGCCCCAGACGGCGACCGTGACGACTGCAGTGTAATCCAGAGGTGACGAGTTGATTTTGCGATGTTATTGCTTTTGATGGCAGAGGGTGTAGCTCGCCATGGCTTCAAGCATCGGTAGCTCGAGAGTGAGGCAATTAACAAGTACTGAAAAGGTCTGCATTAATAACTAATATTACGTGTAGGCATCACCCCCCGGATAGCCGGTAAAAAATACCTTTTCCTGGTGACAGGTGCACCAGCTTGTTTTTCAGTATTATTTGTCCGGATTTGGACCTGATGCCATTTTATTCCTGGTCTGTTGCCGTTTTCCTTTCTGGCTTCACTGAGCTAATACAACGAGACATCATTCTCATTCTTGAGGACTGTGTTTGGTTGTATTACCGACTTTTTACGAGCTATCGTTGGGGGCATTACATTTGGAGTCCACATCACTAGGGTGATTTCTTTCTGCTTTGCCACACAGGCAACAGAGTGAATTTTCACTGACCTGTCTCACACGGGGACGTCAGACGAAAACAAATACTCCAACACAGCTCCCTCATAACTCTCTTTCACAAAACAAATAATTTGATTGGTCTCAAGCAGGTGTCTCGTACCCTCTAGCCCAATCAGTATCTGTGTGCTCACAAGGAGACATCAGATACAAACTCTCTGTCGTTCTTGCTGTTCTCACACAGAGACCAAGAAGAAGGAGGTGGACAGAAGAGTGAAGGAACACACACAAAACACAAACAAGCATAGGGACAGGAGCACAACACTTTACCCTTCTAGTTTGTGCATTTATCTGCATTATCTCACACATACGTCAGAGTATTTTTGCAAATCTCTTATCGTTTTCTAAAGGTAGGTCTGAGAACCTATCCGACCGACTGTCGACTTCTCAAGGAGAGCTTTTCTAGCTTCTCTATTACTATCTGTGTGTAGGTCCAAGTGCCTCATACTAGATACAATATAGAAAAGAAGGAGGAGAAAGTAATCTGAGTAAGGAGAACAAGAAATCGGAGAAAGTCTCAAAGACTATTTTTCTCAAACAAAAACAAACATACAAACAGTGTTTCATAGAGGACAGGGAATCTTATCCTACCCTCTCTATTAGTTTCTCTCTTCACTAGTCAATCGACTGAAGGAGGAACAGAACACAAACGAACAAAAACCAAACATAGGAGCTGACACTGTCCTCCTGTTGATCACTACTACGACATCATGTCGACAGAGATCGCCGAAGTGAGTGAATTCTCGGAGGCAGATCAAAGAAGAGAAGAAGAAGAAGCAGGAGGAGGAGGAGGATTGAATGAAGAGGAGGAGGAGATGAAGGAGTAGGAGGAGGAGTACAAGAGGGCTGGGATGATGAAGGAAGATATGGAGGAGACGAAGATGAAGGAGGATTTGAACAAGAAGAGACGGGAGGAGGAGGAGCATATGGTAATCCCTTACCACCTGCCTACACGGGAGGAGAAGGACGAAAAATGATCGACTTGATTCATAGTGATGGAGAGGAGATCACAGTGGAGGAACAACAGTGGGTGCAAGACCACTTTGACCTCACTAAAGAAGAGTTTGATAACAAGATGGGGGAGAGAAGGATACCTATGTGTGGATCCCTCAGGATCAAAGAAGAGAGAAAAGTCGTGCAAAAAAGGATGTCTATATCCTATTATCAAACACAGCACAGCTCCTCGGCAAACTGGTCTCTGATCCAGAAGAGAGAAAGAAGATACAGCATATCAAGTTTGGGGACACACACACCCACCTTGAATTACTCGATGCTATCTTTGGGGTGTACACTCAAACCATGATTTGGGAACGTACATACGGCCCACGATGTGAGGGTTACCTCCAGTACACAAACCCAAGAGCAACGGCCAGATTCCTCGCGACTGGTCAGGAGGCAGTCGATGTAACAAAAATGAAGACCAATCTGGGTTCGAAAAACTCGAGTGGCATATTTCACTTTTTTACAATGGAAATAAAGGCCTTGGAGGAGGGAAAGGCAGAGATGGAAAAAAGCATTAAGGCAGCAGGAGAAACTCATCCTGTGATTAATGAGTTAGAGAAGACTGACAGAGTTCTGACCAAGATCAGACTGTTGATGGGTGCGTTACTGCACAAGGAGGCATGGAAGAGATGGATTCCTACCAAGGATCACTCTGTCCTTAAATCACTTAGTAACGCACCACCGGTCGCCAACAAAGCAGGTGTTGACCAATATGTGGAGAAATATAATTTTCTCAGATCTGCTTCTGAATTGGTGGCCTTTATCACTCATGCTCAAAAGCTGGTGATATCTGAGAAGAAGAAGGCGAAAGAGAATGAGGAGTTCGAGAAGACGATGAGACTGGAAAGAATGAAAGCAAAAGTGAGTGGTGCAAAGACACACCCTCCGACATATTTGACCCCACCAGCTCCTGCCCCACCAGCCCCTGCACCCTCGGCTCAACTACGGTGGTGGTCACAAACACGGAGAAGAAGGACAGACAGAACATCATAAATGCCTTCAAGGGGAAGAAAGGAGGAGTGGCAAGTCTCATCTATATGCCAAGACGAGCTCAGACAAAGACTCTGATGCTTCGCTTTTGAGCAAGCTCAAAGAGATCAATGCCTGCATGAAGGCTTTTCCTTGCGACGAAACGCAGGAATACGAGGCCCTTGTTACTGTTTTTGACCAATCTCTAGTCTCGGAGGGATTTGATCTGACACAGTACAAGTTTTTGAGAAAGAAGGAGGAGATTAAGAGAAACAATGCAACAGGCCTAGACGCTCAGTGTGAACTGGCGGTGGCCACACTCATTTCATATTTTCAATCTCATGGATACCAGCATCTCTGCACTGGTACTCTCATAGGATTTGAAATCTTTGAGACAGTGGCGATGAGTTTGAGGAGTGCTGTTGGCTTGGCGGCGACCCTTACGGAGGTAGTTTCCTCCTATGGGCTATTATTCTATGGCCGCAAGTCGATCATCCTCTATTTCTTTTCGGCGTTACACACAGTTAACCCGAGTAAGCTTACTCAGCTCATACAACAATGCTCGACGTTTAGCTCAGTGAAGTCCAAGAACTTCCTCGAGACACACGTGTTCGAACATACGGTTCAAAGCGTTGCTCCGTCAGCACTGTTTCAAGAAGTGATGAGTGCATGCTCAAACATGGACTCGCTCACGGAGGCACATACGGCACAGGCAGGCGGTGTACCTGTTGGCGCACAAGCCACGTACACAAACAGAGTTGCCGGTTGGAAGAGACAGAGAGAGCCAGACCTGAAGACCGCATGTTGGAGGTAAGGTTGGTATGCCAATATGTGTGATGATGAGGAGTTACGAGAGGCAATCATTACCTACATGAAGAGGATGAAGGAGAAGAAGGAGGAAAGGGAGAGACAAAAGAACTTAAAGGCCTCTCAAAGAGGACGAGAAGGAGGAGCAGGAGCAGGAGGACGAGGAGGAGGAGGAGGAGGAGGAGGACGAGGAACATGGAGAGGAGCCTCGAGGTGGCAGGGAACCCCTCGGAGAGGAAGAGGAGGAGGTCGGGGATATACCCCTTATGGAGGGAGAGCTGTTCGAGCTCCAGCCCCCCACCCAGAGGAGGAGGAGGCTCGTGGGCAAGCTCCAACCCAAATTTCGGTCGAGCTCAGGCCTACAACACTGCCTCGGAGACCGATACGTCATCCTACCCGGACACTACTCAAGGTAATCGTTTCGAGGTGGTGGAATGACTGGAGGGGAAGAAGAGAGGAAGGAGAAGACTCTGAAGTTTAACCCTAAAGTCACAGTGCTTTCTAATGCTGTTGTGCAGACTGGGCCAACGCTTCCTCTATGTGAAAACAAAGATGTGGGTACACAGAGACTGCAGCCCCAAGGTAGTCTCATACCCGTTCATACAGCACGGTTACCAATGATAACTGATGCAAATAGGAAGGCGAGACTTGCGATGGAGGCGAGGAGGCCAATGGCAGACGTATCGCCTCGGCCAAGCAAACAACCACGAACAGACTCAATGTCTACGGTCGCGGCGGGTGGCGAGCAAAAAGACAATGTGTGTACTCAAGTACCACAAGACAATGTCGCTCAAATAGTAAACGCACCAGTACCGCAGAATAATAAAAATGTTAATGAGGTGAAGCAGGAGGAGAAGAAGGAGGAGTTGAAAAACTTAGAGACAAGACTCCAAAATTTGGAACGTAAAGTTCTTGTTCTCGCAGCCAATATACACAGGCCCGATGCTCTGTGTTATACGGAACTTTATTGTGAAACATTGAAGACAATATTAAAAGTTGGTAATGATACGATGGCGAATATTAATATTGTCGGCCGGAAGTTTTTTAATCGATACCGGGACTGGGTGGACGGAAATATGAAAAAGTCAACGGGCACTCTCAAAGGAGTGAGCAGCCGGACGGATATCACGGGAATCATCACACTGACCTTTAAATTGAAATCCGCACGAGTATACCGTATGGACCTCTATGTCGTCCCCGGTTACCACGGGTCAATATTACTATCGTATGACCAATTGGCTACGATGGGGGCTGTGATTGATTGCGCCGCACGGCGAGTGATATATGGAGTAAAAAGAGGAGAAGAGAACGATATTGATCCCTTCAACGCTACTGACTCTTATGAGGCTTATGAGCTGAGTCTAGCGACGGATCACAAAAAGATGGCCATCGCACATGAGGCACTTGAGGTGTACGTTCACCCCCATGTCGTAAGACCGGATGAACTATCCTGGACCGACAATTGGGAATCCCAAGTGTGCACTGTCACAGTTCCGACATGCCATTGGGACAAAAAGTCTATTGATGACTTAATCGAGAAGCGAAAGGAGGAGATTATATGTGTCGCACAAAGAAGCCCGTCGTTGGCGAGATTCGCGGAAGGAGTAGGAACAGATGTCCATATTACTAACGGATACTGTTTCCATGCGAAAGTAGGAGAAGAAAAAAGGGAGGCGTTTGTACCAAGGAGAACGGGGCGAATCCCGGATACTCCACCAGAAACTATTAAAAGCTTTATTACTGATTTCTGGGGTGACGAGCCCACGTGGCCGCGTTCACTGTCTGAAGTGAAGAAATGCTTACGGACTTTATTCGAAAATAATAAGCCGTATACTATTATCCTGCCATATCATGAGAAGGCGATATGGGCGCAGGAAATAAGGGACCTGCTTATTGATCATCCTATACCGGTACCCTCTCGCAAGCAACAGCTAGTGGTGGCTTGTCGTATGGGAACTCGTGAGCAGAGCAGTGCATACAAGCGGAAGCTCAGAGACCTCGACAAGTTGAAATTGATACCGCAAGCATTCACATGCTTTGATGGTTTTTACACCCGTAAAGCTCCTTTGCAATACGCGAGACTCATTGACATGCTGGTGGAGCTCGGTAAAGATGATGAGCCGGACACGGTCACGTATGAAAAGACGGGCCTAGATGATGTCTTGGAAGAGGACTTAGGCTTGGAGGAGGACAGAGAACCCCTCAAGCAGCACAAGCAGATGTCTGATGAAGATTTTCAAGAGGCGGCGCGGAAAATACTGGAAGAAGGAGTAGGCACGGAGAAGGAGAAGGAGCTTTTAAAAGCCAAATTAGAGGCGAACAAGGAAATTTTTGACCCTCCACATGCAGGTGGTGTCAAGCCTGAAGATTTCACTGCGGTTATTTACAAAATACCGGGTGCGGAGCCGTCACCGGCACCACGAAGGGCGAATTTGAGTATACATGAGGCGAAGATAGCGGAGGAGCTAGCAAGACAGCTGCTCAATGAGGACTTTATTGAGAGATCAACATTTCCAATAGTCTCACAACCGAGAATAGTGCCGAAGCCAGGAGGAGAATGGCGCCTGACAGTTAACTATGCTCGTGTTAACAAGGTGCTGGAGGAAGAGAGAAATCCTCTCCCGACATTAGAAGAAGGAAGGAGAGTACTGCGGAATGCAAAATTCTATTCGGTCATTGACCTTAAGAATGGCTTCTGGCAGATACCACTGGAGGAAAAGTCCAGATGGCTGACGGCGTTTGTGGTGGGTATGGAAATATATCAATGGAAAGTGCTTCCGATGGGCCTCAAGCAAGCCCCAGGACTTTTCCAGAAGGCGATGCAGAAGATGTTGAGCAGTCAGTACGATGATTTGTCTGACGGTGGCTTTATGAGAAGGCGGGGACAGAAGGCGGGAGAATATGCATTTTGCTATATCGATGACATTATCGTATACTCTAACACAATGGAGGAGCATATCGATCATTTGTCCGATATATTCAGGCGCATCGGAGCTTTTGGCTTGAAGTGCAATCTAAAGAAGTGTCAACTTGCCAAGTCGAGTGACATACTTAGGGTACGAGATCTCCCATAATCGAGTCTCGATATCCAAAGAGAAGAGGGAGGAGATTATGAATCGACCGATACCGAAGAACCGCACTGAATTGCACTCATTCCTTGCGATGGCGCAATACTATAGCCAGTTTATACCCGATTGGGGTGCAACACGGGCTAAAGTGGAGAAAATGATAGATTTTGGAGACTTTGAGAAGTGGGACGAAGAGGCTTTGCAAGCGTTTCATGCGCTCAAAGATCTCATTTACAAAGACCCGAAAGACGGAGGACTGGTGTTAACGATGCCCGACTTTACGAAACAATTCGTAGTCGATACAGACGCATCTAAGTTTGCGATTGGGGCTGTATTACAACAAGAGGATGAGGAGAAGAAATTACGCCCAATCATGTTTATTAGTAGGAAGTTGTGTGCGGCGGAGAGAAACTATTGCACAAGGCAAAGAGAGGCGTTGGCGGTAGTATGGGCCCTCAAGAGGCTCAGAGAGTATTTGTGGGGAGGACCTCAATTTAATGTCAGAACTGATCATCATAACCTGTTATGGTTGATGAATCATGAACAGACGGGACGGTTGGCGCGGTGGCAAGCGTTCTTGTCTTGTTTCGATTTTACAATGGTCCATCTACCGGGAAAGCGAAATGTGGTCGCTGATAGCCTCTCTAGGCTAGAGTTTAACTCAGAAGTATCGGCGTTGGTGTCCACGGTGGAGATGGAAGACGTGTCCACTGACAAGGTGTATGAGGTCAGCCACATTGAGGCGATGGAGATGGCGAGTGGAGTCCGATATGACCGCACAGGTCTACGGTACAGTCCACAAGGCCCGGATCACGGGATATGTTGTGAGCTACATACCCAGGAGGACGCTGAGTGGTCCTATGAGGTATATGAGAATGCGAAGGCGAACATAAGAGAGGAAGAGGAGACGCAGGAAGTTTATGCGGAGCCTCCTCAAGAGCGGAGAAGTGACCTAGACGATGATCCGGAAAGAATCGGGGTACGGCTAGAAGATGGTACTATCCATATAGCCTCGCCTACCGCATGGAGGCAACAACAAGCTCAAGATCCGGAGTTTAAAGAACTGATACAGTTATATCAGAACCCGGATGAGCTACGGATGACGAAAGCGATCAAAGATCAGATGAAGGAGATGGGATGGAGAGATGGTCTCTTGTGGTACAAGGGCCTTCACGGTCGCTATGCGTCACAGCCGGACAAATGGATTCTTTGGGTACCGGAGAGTCTGAGACGATTTATATTTGTCGCAGCCCACAATTGCACACTTTTGGCGCATCCGGGTCGACAACGAACTCACATGTTCGTAGCGAGGCGATTCTGGTGGAAGAAGATGAAGGAGGAGATAGATCAGGCGGTGGATGCATGCATCCCGTGCAAGATAAACAAAACACCACTGAAGGCAAATTTCGGCCTGATTGGCGAATTTCCTCTTCATGCGGGGATGTTTGAGTTTATACACATTGATCATGTGGGACCTTTCCCAGAATCGAAGGATGGTTACAAATACCTCCTTACGGCTATTGACAGAGCCACCAACTATGTGTGGATCATCCCTGTCAAAGACGTTACCGGCAAGACGACGGCCGAGGCGCTGATCGATAGGACCATCTCACAGATCGGAGTACCAAGAAAGATATGTTCTGATCGAGGCTCGGACTTTAATAACGAGGTCATCGACAAACTATCTAAGTATTACGGGATGAAATGGCAATATGTTACTGCCTATAACCCGCGAGCAAATGGGAAAATCGAGCGGGTACACAGACCCCTCAAAGCCTCGCTAAAGATGTATTGCACGAAGAAGGAGAATCAAAGAGCATGGGTCGAGGCAGCACCATCATTTGCGTTTGCAATGAACTGTCTACCCTCTACGGCGTTAGGAGGCTCGAAGAGCTCAATCTCGCCATATCAGTTAGTATATGGGCGTGAGCCTGATATCCCGACTTCGCTCCTTCACCCAAAAGACACTTGGGCGGATGCGGATGAGTTGTTTGGGATGAGACTTAGAGTGAAGATGGAGGCGGAACAAATAGTCAGGGCGCATAGAGAGGCGAAGCGCCGAAAGACTGATGCTGAAGGGGTGCGACAAGCGCACTTGGATCAGATCAAGTTCCAGGTCGGGGATATTGTACTATTGTACCATCCTCAAGTCCCGAAGGGAGTCAGCTCTAAGCTGTTCACTCACTGGAAAGGACCTTATCAGATTATGGAACAGACGGGACCTCTGAATTACAAGATCAGGGGTAGAGGGAAGGTGCAAATTGTGAATGTAAGAAGGCTGATCAAGTATGATCCCTTCTTACTGGAAGATGAATCTGTTGAGGAGGCGTTAAAACGGATGAAAGATGATTTCAAAGAGGTGCCGCCCATCCACAAGGAGGCTGGCATAGACCAAGACGATGCTTATCGGGCACCGATAGCTGAGAAGGAGGAGAGTGAGGTGGACAGCAAGGAGAAGACTGACCGCATAAGCGCGGTGGGGACTCAGTCCAAGTCTCCGCGAGAGCATAGCGGAAAGAAGGAGAAGATCACAGAGGCGCAGCTAAGGAGAGCGCGGAATGATCTTATCAACGACCAACCGAGGAAGGCGATGAGGTCGATGAGATCAAAGGACGTCCACCAGGAGGAGGAGGGGACGGACACTGACCCAAACGCGGGCAACGTTGAGATTGTCCATGAGCGATGGAAGGAAGGCGATGCGATAGCAACCATCGCATGGGTGAAAAATGTTTTCTATCTGATGAGACCAGCGGAACAACATGTTGCTGATGACACTCTCTCAGACTTATACTTGATGCGGGTCGTGGCGGTCCCACGACAGATGCGTGTCACACGACACTCAAAATATCATCAGCCGCAAAGATAGTACAACCGATACTCCAGTTCTGGAGAAGTATGGACCCGGTTGAGGATCCAAAGGCAAGACATTATCTGCCAGTATATAAAGACGCAAAAAGTCTCGAGACATGGGATGATACAATTACTCCCAGAGACAAGGATTACACTGCGTGGACCATTCAGACACTGCCAAGAGGAGTGCTTGATGTCCCTTTTGAATTATCGTTGGGCGGAATCCCTAATAAGATCTGGGACATTCTCGAACAGTCAAAGTTCGAT
The DNA here is from genome assembly GCA_019918135.1 of Paulinella micropora. Classification (NCBI taxonomy): domain Eukaryota; phylum Cercozoa; class Imbricatea; order Euglyphida; family Paulinellidae; genus Paulinella; species Paulinella micropora. The sequence continues at coordinate 86,574 of WBZZ01006362.1, forward strand.
CTGACTTTTGTTGGTGGTCCTCCACCAGGCAAAGAAATCCGCGCCAGACGACGAAGGCAGTGACAAAGAAACTATTTTTCTTTATGCGTCTCAAATAAACTGATTGATTGCCCACGGCGTATCATGATTTGATCATGCATCATCAGTTATCAATATGAATATTAAAAAGACTCAGTGATATAACTTGGCATTCGATCGCAACATACGAGTGCGAAAGGTCGATCGACGATGATACTACACCGTATACGGGGATCGCTAGTGTATTGAGCGATGGTGTTCCCGGGTATGACCCTTTCCAAGTCCTGGGATGATGTTCTCGAAAATGAAATGTTCTCTGAAACTTTCATTAAATTATTTTTTACGATAGATTATATACTGTCGTATCTGAGCACGGTCAATCTCTACTTGTGTCGGTATATCGCAGGGTCGGGTACATACACCTCGACTTCGGATATAGCTATTAGGACTGGCCCCCTAATACTATATCATAGGATATCCGCCTTATACAAGGGTATGTCATTAAAAAAGACAATGTACTTACGATCTCCCTGTAAATAATAATAATAATAATGATAATGATAAGAAGAAGAAGGAGATCAAAGGGGGAATCGTACTACAGCACCACGTTGCTTGTATTTTTTATTAATAGTACGTTTGTTCTTGACATGCTGCCGGAAAAAAAAGAAAAAAAAAAGAAATTGAGGGGAAGGAATTCAAAATTTACAAGAATGGCTAGAGAATCCGCTTTGACGTGCCGTATGAGGATATATTTATCGTCTTTAAGCGTCTATCCGTGGGTCGATGCGCTGTGTGGCATGACTCCATAGCGCATACTATTTGCAGAAAGAAATCAGAAGGTGTATGACGAAAATGCCGTCATAAAATCGGGAGGGGGTACTGTAGGCATCACCCCCCGGATAGCCGGTA
>WBZZ01006362.1:92500-117500 GCA_019918135.1 Paulinella micropora
GAGAGAGAGCGAGAGAGAGCGAGAGAGAGAGAGCGAGAGCGAGAGCGAGAGCGAGAGCGAGCGAGCGAGCGAGCGAGCGAGCGAGCGAGCGAGAGAGAGAGAGAGAGAGAGAGAGGGATGCGTCTGCTGCTGCGTTGCTGTGTGTACCGGTCCGCTGTAGCCGACGGTGACTGAGCTGCGGGGGTTGTTGTCTCCGTTCTTGTTCGGCAAGGGTCGAATCCCCATGAAAAACGCCTGCGTCTGGAACTCAAAGTCCCCTGTGAGGAAAGAACAAAGCAAACCAAATGCAAACCACACATTACAAAAGTCAAGATGGACAGGGAAGGATGGGAATCACATAAGGGTCTATGATAGTACTATTTCAATGTCCAAGCGAGGAATGATGCGGACTGAGCCAGAAACACGCAGGCGAACAAGACAGGAGGAGGGTTGTGGTGTTACCAGAGCGGGCGAGGCTGGACTCCAGCATGCTGACGAAGCGTATGGTGTTGCCGATCTCGCGCAGCAGCTGGAACACGCCCGAGCGCAGCTGCGGGTACTTGGCGATGCCTGCGTTGAGCCGGATCTCCATGGCGCCGTACCCACCCTAGATACATAGATATACAGATAGATGGATAGATAGATAGATAGATAGATAGATAGATAGATAGATAGATGGATGGATGGATGGATGGGTGGATGGGTGGATAGATAGATAGATAGATAGATAGATAGGTGGACGGATGGATGGATGGATAGATGGATAGATGGATAGAAGGATAGATAGATAGATAGATAGATAGATAGATAGGTAGGTAGGTAGGTAGGTAGGTAGGTAGGTAGGTAGGTAGGTAGATAGATAGATAGATAGATAGATAGATAGATAGATAGATAGATAGATAGATAGATAGATAGATAGATGAGATATCGACTAATGTCAGAAAAAAGGAGCTTCTGATTTCGTCAACCAAGGAAGTCTGTGGGTAAGTATTAACCCGATGCCCAGCTAAGCCGTGATGTTTGCACGGAAGGGACTGATACAGGCGATACCAAACCTCCCTATTACCAGGCGGGGCCAGGGCTCGTTCCATAAGCGCCCATTGCAGAACGAGCTCCCACCTCCATTACAGAGGACCCAGTAAGCAGATGGAGTTTCGAGACTGTTCGACAGTCTAGTATAAACCGACAGAGCACTGTGGGTTTTATTCCGGGCTCAACAAGCGAGAAAGGGCACCCTGAGGGAACAGGATTGTGCTTCCCGTCGCTATTTCGGCATGTGACTTATAGGCGTATGGCTAGGCACACATAAGGCACCCACCACGGGCCCAGCACACCCACACCATCCCCTAATTCTCTGTCTGTCGACAGATGGCACCCATTTCAAAAAACCAAGCCCAAGGGAGGGTCAGTGACACCTAGATAGATAGATAGATACCTGCACTCCGAAGAAGAGCGGCGACAGCTTCATGGGCGGCAGCGCCTTGCTCAGCGCCTTGGCGTATGGAGTGAAGTCGTACAGCGTTTTGTTGGCGATATCGTTGACGGCTTCGTGAATGATGAGGGGCACATCTGTGACATCCAGCACGGACAACATAGCCTCCAGGTGCTCCACTCCGAAATAGCCTTTGCATGCGTCTGAACGACGCTCGAAGGCCTCTCGATACTTGTTGCCGAACCAGAACCAACTCTGCACGTTGTTCGGGGGGCGCTCGCGGATCACCTACGTATTTATGTGTGTACGTATGTATGTCTGTATGTATGTAAGGTATGTTATGTAATATTATGCATGTTATGTATGTATGTATGTATGTATGTTTGTTTGTATGCACCTCGTCGGAGTAGGACACCTTGCCTCGCACGAAGCGATTGCTGGACGAGTTGAAGACAAAGTTGGGCACCAGGTCGGTCACGATTTCCGAGAAGGAGTGCCACAGGATACGTCCACGAAACACGCCGATCGTGACGTCCTCGTTGATCTCCTTGATCATCTTCTCCCAAGGATCAACCGTCAGGATATCTTTCAGTAGGCTGTGTGTCAATTTCACGTTCTCGAGTAGCAGCTTCAGGCCAACGATGTACGTTAGGTCCGAGGCTTCGTACCTTCGAATGGCAAAATTGAGATTTTGGCGGAGGTAACCGTTGATTTGCTGTGAGATCAAGAGGTTGAGGTCGATGGTGCGGCCAAGCAAGGTGATATGTCTCTGTTGCATGAGCGCCGCGTAGCGACTATGTGTTACGTCGAAGGAGTTCTTCTTCTTCGCCAGGAGGAACGCGCGCTCATAGCGCTTGTCGATGAGAATGCGGGAGGCAAGTGTCTTGTAATATTTGAAAATGTCTTCGGAGAGATGGAAGACCAGCTGGTCGAATGAGAGGTTGCATTCAGCCTCTATCTCGTCGAAGAGGAATTGCTGCTTCAGCACCGTCAGCGCCCTGGCGCCCGCATCATTGTAGATGTCCATGGGGAAGAATATGTTTTCTTTCATTGAGGGAGTGCGGATCAGGAACTCGGTCAGGATCCAGGGCATGGACATGGCGATGGGGAACTGCACCTGCTTGGTCAACTCCAAGTAGAACTCGCGGTACCACAGAAAACTCAAATCCAAGATCTCCCGCAAGGTTGTCCCGAAATCTAAGAAGTACTTGAAGTAGAAGCTGCGATGGTAGAATTCTTTCCAGACGGGGATCCACTCCTTCTTGAGGTCAGGTTGCTTGAAAAGACCCATGCTCATGGTCTCGCTCTTGGGCGTCCATATTCGGTGCATCATTCTGCGAACCAAGACTATTTGTGTGAGTGAAGGAGCACACGACCGCCTTGGGAAGTCTCGCTTGATGCTGAGGATTTTTTTCTTTTCTTGCCGGTAGTCCTCTTTCATGGAGACGGGGTCCAGCCAGTCGCCTCCGATGTCTCGCATCTGCAGCATGCAGTCCATCACCTCCTTGCGGTTCCGCTTGAAGGCCTTGCGCAGCGGCCGCGCCACTTCCTTCTGAAGAAACACCTGCAGCATGTCGTGCACGGCCCGGCGCAGCAGAGGCACGAGCAGGATTTCGTTCTTGAGCAAGAGCCCACCCAGCCCCTTGAGGAGGCCAATCACATCGATCAAGGCATACAGCTCCTCCCCACTGTAGTTGAACTTGGTGGCCATCTCATAACTAGCCGCAGGTCCGCCCTTCCCGCCTTGTGCTTTGTACTCCTTCTCGTCGCAGGGGTGAGTGAGCTTCCAGCCGGCCTGCAGCTTGATATGCCCAGCCATGTTGGACAGCACAGTCAGACAGTCCCGCACCGTGTCGAAAGTCTTGTACAGGATCTCAATCGGGGTGGCTTGGTCTTTACTGTGGCACCACTTGACCTGATTGAGGCACTGCACCAGGTTGATGGAGACGCGGTTGTACTGTGCGCGGAAGTTGGCTCGCGCTTCAGTCAGCGCGTACGTCTTGTTGTAGACCTGCTTCTCCTGGTATGGCGTGTCGCGATTTGTCCACGAGGACATCATGTTCTCTTCCCAGTTAGTGCAGCGCTGCAAGATGCTCACTACCGTCATGGTCATATCGTACTCGAGGGGAATCACGGGCATCCTTCTGGCGAGCTTTTGCAGACGACTCAGCTTGACTTTCTTATGCCGAAACGCGTTGATACTAGGCTTGCCAGCCTGGTTCTCTTTGGAGTCTAGGAAGTACATGAGGAAGGGGAGCACGCGGTAGAAGGCGTGCTCCTCGTTGGGCTTCATGTGGCGCCGCTGCTCGATCGAGTTGGCACAATGCTCCATCAGCGCCACTAGCACCACGTCATAGTTGGCATGCTTTTGTATGTTCTGCCGCAGATTATGCGCGATGATCCAGTGGCCCTGGTTCGGGTTCGCGTAAAACATGCGCAAGTTCATAATCTCTTGCTCGATTTCTGCCCCCTCGGGCAGGTCGTGCTTGATGGGCGCAAAAGCACGCTTGTAACGTGCAAAGTCGTTCAGGAGGCATGCTTTCACATCCTAAAAAGGAAAATGCTGGATATTGCAAACACAAAAAGACAGAATTACCTTGACGGCGTCTAGCGTGATAAGCATGTCTATACAATGTATAATGGCGTCCAGTAAGTCATCGCTCTGCTGCTGGTTATTTTTCTCCGCAAGCACCAGTGACTGTATGTTGTTCACCACTATGTGCACACCTATCACAAGAAAGTCACTTTATGAGATGTCAAGCATGTCAAGCCTGTGGCAAATCTCTCTGTCTCTCTGTCTGTCTGTGTCTGTCTCTGCCTCTCTCTGTCTGTCTGTCTCTCTTTGTCTCTCTCTCTCTCTGCTGCGTGTTGCACCTTGGTACTGAAAGTCCATGAGCCTCCTCAGCTTCAATATCTCCGGTCGCAGCACAGCGAAGGTTTTCTGGTAGATCTCCACACGCGCCTCGGGGGATGTGTCGTTTTGCACTAGCGGGAGCGGGTTGGCTGCCGAGCGGTATGTGTACAGCAGAGAGATAAACTCTTTCCCGTGTTGTAGTAACGTCGCCATTTCTTCCAGAGATTTGGTCTCCTCTACACACCACATACACACAAAAGCAAAATAAATAAATGAATGAATAAATTCACAAATAATTAAATTAGTAAAGGAGTAAGTAAGTAAATAATAATAATAAAAACAAATATATAAATAAATAAAAAAAATTGATGAGAGTAAAAAATTAAGCCGAAGGAAGTAAGGAAGAAGCAAACATACAACCAGACAGCAAGAAAGAAACAAAGAAAGAAAGGAAGAAAGCAAACAAGCAAGCAAGCATAAGCGAGCACAAACAAGCAAGCAAGCATAAGCAAGCGCAAACAAGCAGCAAGCAAGAAAGAAGCAAGAAAGCCAGCAAAGAGAAATGAAGACACGACAAGAAAGAAAGAAAGAGAGAGGAAAAAGAAAGATTTTCTTTGTATTTTTTGTTTTCCTTTCTACACGTTGTATATATTTGTTTATTTCTATCTTCTCATTTCGCTCACAATTGTTGCTTTTGTATTTCCTATACTCTGTTTGTTTCTTTTTACTTTGACAGTTATTTTGACTGTTCATATTTTAGTTGCGTTTTGTTTCGATACACATGTATTGTTGTAGTGCATACTTAATAGCATCTATGATTATTTCAATACTCTTTGTGCAATTTAAATAACTAGAAGAAAAAAGAAAGAGAGAAAAGAGAACATAAAAGAAAGAAAGAAAGACAGAACAGAACAGAACAGAAAAGAAATCTAGCGCAACTGATGAGACAGCGATTTGGATAGGAGTAAACCTGTGTAGTGTGAAATTGCGTACGCCACCCTGTCCTTGTAGTCAGAGCTCTCTAGTGAGGTTAGGTCATAGTTGACGGGGGTAGACACGACTTCGATGTTCGGACTGCCTCGAGCTGTTGTGACTTGACTTAGACGAGAAATATTGTCTAGAAGGGTAACGTCTGTTCCCTTGGCATCTTCTGCTGTGATGATCTGCTTGGAAGCCATCCTTGCAGCGAACTGCAGTTGCAGGCCTTACAACGGCTCACAACAGGATACCAGCCTGAAAGAAAATTTCCAGTTTCAATGAGGAAGCAGATTTGTGGCATAAAGCTTTCACAAAGTTTGCAGAAAACATAAATGCAACAATTCAAAGTGAAAGATAAATCATAATGAAGAATGCAAGAATCATAAAAAGAAAGAACAAATTTATAATTTCAAATCTGAGACTAATAGTCTGTATAATGTCTGATCTGTTCGATAACTCTCAACGACTTGCTCCATTTCTCAGACAAACGAGCCAAGAACAGAGTCGCTGCCACGTACATCACGAAAAGATCAAACAATCGGCTTAGATAGAATTCAAACTAATGCCCAACTGTGCAAGGGAAAAACAAAAAAACATATAGAACAAACAATACAAGTAACCTTCTCACTTTCTTCTCACCCAAGGTCACCCTTCCAGACATTGCGGCAACACGCACCATCCGGCCAATCAGCACATTTTAGTGCTTTCCAGCGGAAAACTGATGAAATTGTTTTCTTACGTTGAAATTTGAAGGCCTTGGGAGGAAAACTTGAAGACAGGAGAGCCTCTCTGGGGGCGGCGACAGCGGAATGGCGGAGACAAAGGGCAAAAAGAAGAGCCCTTCCAAAGCCAAACCTTCGCCGTCACCTACCACCAAAGACAAAACAGATAAACCTCCGGCTTGGTCTCTTCATTACCCCTCCCGTCTCTAGTCCTTTTTGCTTATGCCTTCTTCTTCTTTCTTTCTTTCTTTAATAAAAGCAACATTGTACAGGAGAAAAGTCAGAACTAATACTTCTTCTTCTTCTTCCTCTTCTTCTTCTTCTTCTTCTTCTTCTTCTTCTTCTTCTTCTTTCAATATTAATAAAAATAAAATTATACAGAGAGAAAGGTCAGATCTAGAACTAATTCATGAGAAGTCAACTTAACATACTGTAAAATAATAATAAAAATTACAGAAACATGATTGAGGAAACAGAAGTGGAAAAACGAAAAACATTTTGGGGAGAAAAAGAGGACAAAATGGTAATAAGCTACATATGATATGGAGACAGAAATTGAGAAAAGTAAAAGATATGAGGGGAGAGGAAAAAATGTAAACTAAATATGATACGGAAACATAAATTGAGAAAGGAAAAAGAGGACATAGGGGGAGAGGAGAAAATGTAAGCTAAATATGATGAGGAAACAGAAATGGAGAAGAAAAAGAAAATATAAAGGGAGGGAGATTGACTAGAAAAAGAAAAGAAAAAGATAGGAGCTAGACATGATAAGGGGACAGAAGTGAGGGGAAAAAAGGAAGATATGAGGGGAGAAAAAGAGCAGGAAATAGGGGAGAAAAAGAACAGGAAATATACAAAGATATAAATAGGAACAAGAGACTATGTACAAAAGAAGAAAGAAGAACTAATCCTAAGCTAGTGAGAGCGTCGCGGTGCATCCCAAAGGCGCCGCTTCGCTGAGTCAAGGATGCGCGCATTGGCTCGCGCAGTTTCAGCCGCAGACATCGCTCGAAAGTAGGGTAGGAGGCCACGTGGGTTCCGAGGGAAATCATCAAGCATGGCATCAGCGAGCGTATCTTGCGCGGCGGGTAGCCCTCTTACAACGCTTGCATAATAGGCTTGCACTCTGCGAAGGCTTCTTCTTCTTCTTCTTCTTCTTCTTCTTTAATGAAAGCAAGATTGTACAGGGGGAAAGTTCAGAACTAAAATGTGAGAAGCTAAGTTAGTAAAAAAAATAATATTAATATAATAACTAGTACTAGATATGATTGAGGAAACAGAAATGAGAAAACGAAAGTAAATATGAGGGGAGAAATAAAGGAAATGATGGAATATAAGCTAGATATGATCCATGGACAGAAAGTGATGATGAAAACGGAAAAAGGATATGGAGAGAGAGACAGAGAGGAGAAAATGTTAGCAAAATATGATACGTAGACAGAAATTAAAAGAGGAAAAAAGGTATGGGGGGAGAGGAGAAAGTATAAGCTAAATATGATGAGGAAACAGAAATGGAGAAAAGAAAAGGAAAGGGATATAGACTAGAAAAAGAAAAAGGGAAATAGAGCTTCTTCTTCTTCTTCTTCTTCTTCTTCTTCTTCTTCTTCTTCTTCTTCTTCTTCTTCTTCTTCTTCTTCTTCTTCTTCTTCTTCTTCTTCTTCTTCTTCTTCTTCTTCTTCTTCTTCTTCTTCTTCTTCTTCTTCTTCTTCTTCTTCTTCTTCTCCTTCTTCTTTTTCCTTCCTTCCTTCCTTCCTTCCTTCCTTCTTTTTTTCTTTCTTTCTTTCCTTCCTTCCTTCTTCCTTTCTTCCTTCCTTCCTTCCTTCCTTCCTTTCTTTCTTTCTTTCTTCCTTCCTTCCTTCCTTCCTTCCTCCCTCCCTCCCTCCCCCTCCTCCTCCTCCTCCTTCCTCCTCCTTCCGCCTCCTCCTCCTCCTCCTCTTCTTCTTCTTCTTCTTCTTCTTCTTCTTCTTCCTTCTCCCTTCTCCCTTCTACCTTCTTCCTTCTTCTTCTTCTTCTTCTTCTTCTTCTTCTTCTTCTTCTTCTTCTTCTTCTTCTTCTTCTTCTTCTTCTTCTTCTTCGTTCTTGTTGTTCTTGTTGTTGTTGTTGTTGTTGTTGTTGACGTTGTTGTTGTTGACGTTGTTGACGTTGTTGTTGTTATGATGATGATGATTAGTTACACTACTACTACTACTACTACTACTACTACTACTACTACTACTACTACTACTACTACTACTACTACCACCACCACCACCACCACCACTACTACTACTACTACTACTACTACTACTACTACTGTTGCTGCTGCTGCTGCTACTGCTACCGAGGGGAGTACGAAGATTTGACCAATAGCTCTACTGACACCCCCGTAGGGCAGCTCCAAGCCTCTCAGACAAACCAATACCTTCAAAGAAAACACACTTTGAAAATACTGGCCGGGAATCGAACTGGCGACAGGTCCCAGAGGGTATTGAACTTGACCACTGGGCTATCGCGGTGCCACAATAACAATAACAATAATAATAATAATAATAATAATAATAATAATAATAATAGTGCTTCTCTGTCAATGGCTGATGCAAATCTGCACATGCGCCTCCATCGTCTCACCCGTGAGGGGAGTACGAAGAATTGACGATAGGTTCTAATGACACCCCCGCAAGGGCAGTTCCAACACTTCCAGACGGACCGGTATGTTCAATGAAAATACTGGTGGCACCGACGGGAATCGAACTGGCGACAGGGCCCAGATGGTAGAACTTGACCACTGGGCTATCACGGTGTCCAATAATAATAATAATAATAATAATAATAATAATAATAATAATAATAATAATAATAATAATAATAATAATAATAATAATAATAATAATAATAATAATAGGCTTCCTCAGACTATAGCATCAGATCCAGATCCTGGACATGTGCCTCCATTGGGTCACCGGGGTCAGCCGATCCCAATGCATTGTCAGAACACCAAACAGACATAGCAGCAACAGCAACAGCAGGGGCAGATGGGGGCTGTGAAGTGCATGAAGAGCTAGATGCGAGGGTGTTAGCTGAAGAGAAGAACTCGGAGACACTACGCTGCGCTCCCGAACCCCTCTCTCTAGCCAGGACGTCCACACTGCGCGGACGGCCGCGCCGCGCAACATCAACGTCGCTTGGGGGAGAGGGTGGGACAGGGACAGAAGCTGATAGAACCTCAGTGAGGTCAATCACCTCGCCCCCATCCTCCACCCCAAGCTCCTCCCTTTTACCCTCCCTAGCAGACCAACACTCAGACACATATGATCCAAACAACACATCCAACTTTGGAGGGGGACGCAACGCTGTAGCCCCTAACAACGCAGCAAGCCTAAAGTTACTGCGGAAGCGCGACTTCCCCTGAAAAAGCTTACAAAACAATCGTGATTGATCCACAGGCGACATATCGTCCCAACCCTGCCGCACAGAGCCCTCCCGCTCCCGCCCAAGCAACACATTCTCCACCACAACCTCACCGCCTACGATCTCACCACCCTCCTCACTCCCTCCATCCCCCTCAGCACCCCCCACACCCATGCCACCGAGCCTCTGCATACTCAGCAACAGCTGCTTACGTCTCGCCTCATGCATGGGGCAATCCCATAAGAAGTGCGCAAGGGACTCATTGACATCATCATGACAACAGAAGCAGCGAGGGGACATGCCACTGACCAACTTGCTGCGGTACAACCGAAGGCGGTTGTTGCAGCTGAGCAACCTTCTCCGAAGCAGATTATAATGCGCATCATCAAGGGCTACCCATCTTGGGAACTCCTTAGTTCCAAAGACTTGTCTTAGGATGACTCGCAGGCCATCAGTAAGATCGCTGCCTGCCTCTCGCTTGTCCCACATCATTTGCTGCACCATCTTGACGTCCTGCTGAAGGGCCCACTTGTCCACAGTCGAACTCCAACCCTCGAGGTCCTTCTCTGAGCTATTTAGGAGCTCCTGAAGCCCTTGTTGTAGATCCATTGAGTCCCTGATAGCGCCTTCGGCCTCCGCAGTCCAGTCGGATTTGACTTGAGATGCGATGACAGGAAATCGCTCCTCCGGTAGAACACGCAGCCGTCCATAGAACTTCAGTTGCGCCGCCCGCCGCAAACGCTTCGCACTCAAAGAGCGCGCCAGAAAGAGTGTAATCCACTTGCTTGTCTTAGGGCTGATGCCGAGAATCATCCTCATGGGGCGCAGCATTGCTGCCTCCAGCTTGGTGAGCTGCGATACGGGGGCACGCCAGACATCGAAGGCGTACTTCAGCTTGGCTCCCACAAGTTGATTCCAGCACATGAGACGATACCTAGCTTGTATCTCACCTGCACACCACAAAGAGTACCAACCTGCGGTGGCGACTTCAGTGACACGCCTAGCCCGCAGGGCCTGCTCCTTCCACTTCAGGTCGTCGGTGATAACCACTCCCAGGTACTTGTACTGACTGGTGACACAAAGCTTCTGGCCGCGAAACCACACCACGGGCTCACCTCGCTCCCTGATACTTGGTCGTTTCGCCTTGCTCGACGTGTAAATGGGCATGATTTCCGTCTTGCCGGGCTTCAAGTTGACTTCCAGCCGGTAATCTTCCGCGAACTTGGCCACAACATTGACCATCTTCTGGAGCTCGGTGCGACTGTGAGCGATGAGGGCCACGTCGTCCGCGTATAGAAGTGCCTTGATGTCGTTCAGCCTGATCTTGAGGGCACTCGCCAGCCGATCACACAGCTCATCCATAAAGACGTTGAAGAGTGTGGGAGAGAGAGGGGACCCCTGTTGGACGCCTACACCCTCCAGTACTTCGGGGGTGAGTGCTCCATCAACTAGCACTTGCGACGAAGTCTGCTCGTAGCACCTGCGTAGCATGCGCCAGAACTTGCCCCTTACACCCAGCTTCCAGAGCCTCTCAAATAGGCCATCTCTCCAAACAGACGGGAAAGCCTTGCGTAGATCGACGAACAGGACATACGACTCCCGCTTCTGCTGCTGACGCCCCTTCAACCTCTGCCAAAGGGTAAAGACCTGATCCGTAGTGCGACGCCCCGGGCGGAAGCCTCCCTGCTCTGGACGTAGCTTATCCGGGCCATCCACGAAGAGCGTTAGACGAGTAGCTAATAAGGACAGATACAGCTTACCAAGGCAACTAATAATCGAGATATCCCTCCAGTTGTCAGGATCCGTAGGATCCCCACCCTTGGGGATATTGACGATGATTCCCTTGCCCCAAGCTTTTGGAGTCCTCTCGGCTTCTCGAATTCAGTTGAAGTACTGCGTTAAGTAGCCATTGATGTAGGCGCCGCCATACTTGAGCATCTCGTTCTTCACTTTGTCCTCGCCACAAGCTTTGTGGTTATTCAGGGCACGTTGCCTTGCAAGGACCTCCTCTTGCGTGAACGGCTTGTCCAGCTCTTCGCAAGTGTCTTCACCTACTTCGTGCTCCTTCATAGCCCGGGCCACCTCATCTCTGAAGCGATCGTTCCAGTGGACCTGCCGCTTAGCTTCGGCTTCCTCCCACTCCAGCAAGCCTGCTTCTGCACAGCACTCCACCACAACAGCCGCACTTGCCGGATTTTCCCGTTGCTTCACCGAATTTTTCCGAAATTCCTCCCACCGAGCGACCTTTTCCGGCAGCGTACACGCCAGTGAGCCATCCTCCCTTTGCACCGGCGCGGAGACCTTCGTTCTGCGTGCCCCGCCAAGCCGCTTCGCGAGTAGCCAAAAGCGCTTTGAGGATTGCTCGCGTTGACATTTGACCGCTTCTTCCTGCACTTGCTTGAAGGAGGCGGACTTCTTGGCCCGAGTTGCCTTCCGACTTTGCTTGCGGAGCCGTAGCCAATTCAGACGGCCTTCCGCATTCGATTCATCCCTCCTATGCTGCGTAGGCCTCCCGGCGCTGTTGAATGAGCTCCTTTAGCTCCCCGTCGAACCAATTGTTGGTGAAACGGGGTCGTATACATCTGGAGCCAAGGACCCGGTGCGCCGCCATTCGGAAGGACTGCGCCACTCGCTCGGTGACGTCATCTACCACCCGTTGGCTGTCGGCACCACCCGATAGGTCAAGCTCAGGCAGCTGATGCACTCCAAGCTTCTGTAGGCAATGCTGGAATACGTCATCGAACTTGACGCGTAGATAATCCAGCGCTTGCTTCGCAGCGTGATCATTACCCGACCAGCACCAATAAGCTTATCAACACGAAAGGACCTGTAAGGTTTCGCAGCCCGCTTTGGTCGGCGCTGGCCGCTCCACGTCAGTTCGGCCCATACTGCCTTGTGGTCCGTATCAAGATCATCTTCGCATACTCCGAACTTTGCTCCAGATGCCAAGCCAGGCGACGCGCAGATGTAATCGAGGAGGTGCTTGCCTGTGCCCATGCCGCGCTGCTCACGCCGGGACCACCAGTAGGACCCTTCCACTGGGCACGAGAAGCCGCTCAGATTTCGCAGGCCCGTAGCGACGAGGACAGCCGCGAGTCTCTTGCCGTTCTCCGAACGTACCGGTGCTCCCTTATCATCGACCTCCCCGTGCTGACCGACGATGCCCTCCTCTTTTCGGCTGCATGCCGGCCCGAGCTTCGCGTTGGCATCCGCCACCGTGACCACAAGACCTTTGGTTCCAAAAAAAGCTATAGCTGCCTGCCAGGCCGCATACGCCTCTGACGACTCTTCTTCCTGCGTTTCCTGGGGAAAGTAGCCGTTGCCCACATAGATATCCTGAGCGGCGGTAACACCCGAGGTGATACGCAGCCACACTTGCTGCCGGTGGTCGACGGGGGCTGACACCAGGTTGCAATACGGACCAAGGAAGTTAGCCACCGCGAATAGAACCCCACCCTTGCAGCGATTTTTTTCGCTGACCTCCGCAGGTTTTCCAAAAATCCGGAATCCATCCAGGCTGCATTTGGAAAGTTGCTTCTTGCCCATGCGGTGCTCCAGAGCCCCGATGACTAGCCAGCCCTCGTGCTTGTAGTTTGATGCCCATTCCGCCGTGCCTACGTTGTCGTATCCCGTTTTACCCTGCCAGTTGACTCGCGACGAGTAGTTTGAAGCCGGTATCGAACTGCTTGGAGCGGTGCTTCTTGGCTCGTTTCCGGACCCGACGGCCGCGCTTGGCTTCCGCCCTCATGCTGCCCCCCTCTGCAGGTGCTTGCGCAGGTTGGTCCCCCACTGCACTGGCCGCCGAATGCAGGGGCACCACCTGCACATCAGCACACTCAGACACACACTCAGGTGCATCGGCAGCCAATTTCGAAGACACCACCTGCACATCATCAACACATTCTTCATGCAGAGGCAAGACGCGATATCCCGTCGCAGCTTCCTCCTTCCGGACCGCCGCTTCCCCACGCAGATGGATGCGAATAAGCCTTCGGACACGTTCCCTGTCCCTCAACCTGCGCCCAAGGGCCACATCGACCCCTCTGCCGAAGAATTTGAGATGTTTGAATTGCTGCAACGCCGTCTGCCTGCTGTCATCGTCCTCGTAGACCAGCTCCAGGTGACGAGACATTCGCTGGCCTTGCCACTCCATTACCGGGACCACCAGACCAAGACCGCTCATTTTGGAGGCGATCTCCTGTAGATTGGCGCGTTCTGAGAGCCCCCAGACAATCGGATTACGCCCGTCCTTGTCGTACCGATCTACCCGCCGGTACCGTCGAGGCGGCGGTGCCATCTGCCATATAGCGCCGCTCGCCTTATGTTGAAGCGCCGACCCGTGTGCCAGGTTTGGGGAGGAAGGATGAGGCGCAGCTAAGATAGCCTCTCCACGTGGTTCAGGAATTCCGTCATATACGCGAGCCCTCATCCTCCCATCCTGGGACATCGGGCCAGAGCCCGTCGAAGAGGCATTCCCACGGGGATTGTCCAGGTCTTCGGCGATTCTACCTTGTCCCATAAGGGCCACAGTGGTAGCTCCGTGCTTCGCGTATTTGTAATCCATTGAGAGTAGTAGACGGCCTGTCGCTGGCCATCACCGCCGCGCCTCTTTACGCCGAGGAAAGCGCCCGCCCATGCAAATAGCATCGGCGGTATCTGCAACACACACTACACGCATTTCCGCCGGTGTCACTGGACGCTGCCGCGTCGCTTCGTGCCCTTCGGCGCCCGCCAGCACCCCCAGCTTCGCCAGAACCTGCCTCACGCACTACACACACTCTCCATCGCATCGCCAACGCCTCTACTCTCATGCCTTATGGACTTTCAGCTGCTCCTGACAATACACATCATGAGGTACGGGTGTCCCCGAGTGGAGCCAGATCGGACGGCGTGCCGCTGAAACTCCTTCCATAGAAGGCGCGAACCTAGCGGTACCTATAGGGTCTTACAGACAAGTATAGTAATCCCAGCCGAAGCTGCTCAGTTAGAAATGCAACGGTGGAGGGTGTGAATGCATGGGGCAAGGCACGGCAACGCAGCAAGGCACTGGCAAGGCATTGGGACCGACTGAAGCCCCTCTCCAACGTGCGCGTCATCATGTATTCCAGTTAGGCAACCCCGAAGAAGCGAAGATAGGGAGGAGACAAAACCCAGATAGGATGAAGATAGGATTAACATGAAGCCGAAATGGAGCCGAGTTGGAACAGGTCAACTCGGCCCCATCTCGGCTCAATGTGAATCCTATCTTCAACCCATCTCGGTACTGTTTCCTCCCAATGCTCACCTCAACAAGATCACCAAACCGGAACTGGAAGCCCCCAGGCATTTACTCGGCAGGAAATTCGGCGAAAATGGGCTAACCAGGAAACCAGACCCAAACCAACAGCCAAGAAAAACGAGCCAACCAACAATCCAACAGACAACCCCACAACCTGCCTGGCCGAACCCCTACCGAGTAAATGCCCAGTTGAGAGTTGCGCATATCCCGGTGACCGCCCTCCCCAAGCGGTCACCTTCGTGGGGAGAGGCCCAACCACCGCCTCTTCCCATGGAGTGCCATCTTGTGCACCCCTCCAGAATAATAATAATAATAATAATAATAATAATAGTGCTTCTCTGTCAATGGCTGATGCATTTCTGCACATGCGCCTCCATCGTCTCACCCGTGAGGGGAGTACGAAGAATTGACGATAAGCTCTAATGACACCCCCGCAAGGGCAGTTCCAACACTTCCAGACGGGCCGGTATGTTCAATGAAAATACTGGTCCAGACGGATCGGTATGTTCAATGAAAATACTGGTGGCACCGACGGGAATCGAACTGGCGACAGGGCCCAGATGGTAGAACTTGACCACTGGGCTATCACGGTGTCCAATAATAATAATAATAATAATAATAATAATAATAGTGCTTCTCTGTCAATGGCTGATGCATTTCTGCACATGCGCCTCCATCGTCTCACCCGTGAGGGGAGTACGAAGAATTGACGATAAGCTCTAATGACACCCCCGCAAGGGCAGTTCCAACACTTCCAGACGGGCCGGTATGTTCAATGAAAATACTGGTCCAGAAATAGACCGGTATGTTCAATGAAAATACTGGTGGCACCGACGGGAATCGAACTGGCGACAGGGCCCAGATGGTAGAACTTGACCACTGGGCTATCACGGTGTCCAAATAATAATAATAATAATAATAATAATAATAATATATATATTGATCTGTCATGGCTGAGCCCGAGGGCCATGCGCCTCCATCCCTCGACCCAACAGGGACTACAGTGAGTATGTTGGGGAGGGAAGAGTGACTCTAACCATCCTGCATAGAAGGCCCCAAAAGGAAGTCCCTACTACCCGCACAGTGTCGGGTACCTTGCAGGAAATCAACTACAAATGACTGATCTTCCCCGCGTGAGAGCTCCACGAGACTGGGTAGGTCCCGCATGGAGGTACTCACAGGGGTAGCAGACATTTCATGCGGTCTGCCAGCGCATGAGGACGTTTTGTGGTAAGTATCTGGGACGCCTCGAAACCCGTCACCACCCCTAGATCGCGGAATGTAAATACCCCTTTGATCCCACGTGGTGTATGTCTTATAAAAAACAACACAACGACATGGCCTCGGAACCAACACAACAACATAGCCTCGGAACCCACATCGACATAGCCTCGGAACCCACACAACAACAGAGCCTCGGAACCAACACAACTACATAGCCTTGGAACCAACACAACAACATAGCCTCGGAGCCAACACAACGACATAGCCTCGAAACCAGTGGGAAGAGGCCCAACCACCTCCTCTTCCCGTGGGGTGCCATACTGTGCACCCCTCCATAATAATAATAATAATAATAATAATAATAATAATAATAATAATAATAATAATAATAATGATGATAATGATAGTGCTTCTCTGTCAATGGCTGATGCATTTCTGCACATGCGCCTCCATCGTCTCACCCGTGAGGGGAGTACGAAGAATTGACGATAAGCTCTAATGACACCCCGCAAGGGCAGTTCCAACACTTCCAGACGGACCGGTATGTTCAATGAAAATACTGGTCCACGCGGACCGGTATGTTCAATGAAAATACTGGTGGCACCGACGGGAATCGAACTGGCGACAGGGCCCAGATGGTAGAACTTGACCACTGGGCTATCACGGTGTCCATAATAATAATAATAATAATAATAATAATAATAATAATAATAATAATAATAGTGCTTCTCTGTCAATGGCTGATGCATTTCTGCACATGCGCCTCCATCGTCTCACCCGTGAGGGGAGTACGAAGAATTGACGATAGGCTGTAATGACACCCCCGCAAGGGCAGTTCCAACACTTCCAGACGGACCGGTATGTTCAATGAAAATACTGGTCCAGACGGAGCGGTATGTTCAATGAAAATACTGGTGGCACCGACGGGAATCGAACTGGCGACAGGGCCCAGATGGTAGAACTTGACCACTGGGCTATCACGGTGTCCAATAATAATAATAATAATAATAATAATAATAATAATAATAAATAATAATAATAGTGCTTCTCTGTCAATGGCTGATGCATTTCTGCACATGCGCCTCCATCGTCTCACCCGTGAGGGGAGTACGAAGAATTGACGATAGGCTCTAATGACACCCCCGCAAGGGCAGTTCCAACACTTCCAGACGGACCGGTATGTTCAATGAAAATACTGGTCCAGACGGACCGGTATGTTCAATGAAAATACTGGTGGCACCGACGGGAATCGAACTGGCGACAGGGCCCAAATGGTAGAACTTGACCACTGGGCTATCACGGTGTCCAATTAAATAATAATAATAATAATAGTGCTTCTCTGTCAACGGCTGATGCATTTCTGCACATGCGCCTCCATCGTCTCACCCGTGAGGGGAGTACGAAGAATTGACGATAAGCTCTAATGACACCCCCGCAAGGGCAGTTCCAACACTTCCAGACGGGCCGGTATGTTCAATGAAAATACTGGTCCAGAAATAGACCGGTATGTTCAATGAAAATACTGGTGGCACCGACGGGAATCGAACTGGCGACAGGGCCCAGATGGTAGAAAATAATAATAATAATAATAATAATAATAATAATAGTGCTTCTCTGTCAATGGCTGATGCATTTCTGCACATGCGCCTCCATCGTCTCACCCGTGAGGGGAGTACGAAGAATTGACGATAAGCTCTAATGACACCCCCGCAAGGGCAGTTCCAACACTTCCAGACGGGCCGGTATGTTCAATGAAAATACTGGTCCAGAAATAGACCGGTATGTTCAATGAAAATACTGGTGGCACCGACGGGAATCGAACTGGCGACAGGGCCCAGATGGTAGAACTTGACCACTGGGCTATCACGGTGTCCAATAATAATAATAATAATAATAATAATAATAATAATAATAATAATAATAGTGCTTCTCTGTCAATGGCTGATGCATTTCTGCACATGCGCCTCCATCGTCTCACCCGTGAGGGGAGTACGAAGAATTGACGATAGGCTGTAATGACACCCCCGCAAGGGCAGTTCCAACACTTCCAGACGGACCGGTATGTTCAATGAAAATACTGGTCCAGACGGACCGGTATGTTCAATGAAAATACTGGTGGCACCGACGGGAATCGAACTGGCGACAGGGCCCAGATGGTAGAACTTGACC
This sequence comes from Paulinella micropora, assembly GCA_019918135.1. Taxonomy (NCBI): domain Eukaryota; phylum Cercozoa; class Imbricatea; order Euglyphida; family Paulinellidae; genus Paulinella; species Paulinella micropora. The sequence continues at coordinate 110,524 of WBZZ01006362.1, forward strand.
ACTGGGCTATCACGGTGTCCAATAATAATAATAATAATAATAATAATAATAATAATAATAATAATAATAATAATAATAATAATAGTGTATCTCCTGCCAATTGCTGAGCCAAAAGGCCATGTGCATCCAGTCCTCCATTCCATAAGGAAAGTCTCCACACCAATCGGTGGAATAAAGGAAGTGACGGCATAGAACATTACTCTAGGAGCTTTATACCAATCAGCCCATGGAAAGGACCGATGGCCTATGTACTCCCTAATAATAATAATAATAATAATAATAATAATAATATGTATGTATCGTCTGCCAATTGCTGAGCCAAAAGGCCATGTGCATCCAGTCCTCCATTCCATAAGCAAGGTCTCCACACCAATCGGTGGAATAAAGGAAGTGACGGCATAGAACATTACTCTAGGAGCTTTATACCAATCAGCCCATGGAAAGGGACCGATGGCCTATGTACTCCCTAAATAATAATAATAATAATAATAATAATAATAATAATAATAATAATAATAATAATAATAATAATAATAGTGCTTCTGTCAATGGCGAATGCATTTCTGCACATGTGCCTCCATCGTCTCAACCGCGAGGGGAGTACGAAGATTTGACGATAGGCTCTACTGACACCCCCGCAAGGCAGCTCCATGCCTTCCAGACAGACCAATACTTTCAAAGAAAATATCCTTTGAAAATACTGGCACCGACGGGAATCGAACTGGCGACAGGTCCCAGATGGTAGACCTTAACCACTGGGCTATCGCGGTGCCACTAATAATAATAATAATAATAATAATAATAATAATAGTGCTTCTCTGTCAATGGCTGATGCAAATCTGCACATGTGTCTCCATCGTCTCACCCGTGAGGGGAGTACGAAGAATTGACGATAGGCTCTAATGACACCCCCACAAGGGCAGTTCCAACACTTCCAGACGGACCGGTATGTTCAATGAAAATACCGGTGGCACCGACGGGAATCGAACTGGCGACAGGGCCCAGATGGTAGAACTTGACCACTGGGCTATCACGGTGTCCACAATAATAATAATAATAATAATAATAATAATAATAGTGCTTCTCTGTCAATGGCTGATGCATTTCTGCACATGCGCCTCCATCGTCTCACCCGTGAGGGGAGTACGAAGAATTGACGATAAGCTCTAATGACACCCCCGCAAGGGCAGTTCCAACACTTCCAGACGGGCCGGTATGTTCAATGAAAATACTGGTCCAGAAATAGACCGGTATGTTCAATGAAAATACTGGTGGCACCGACGGGAATCGAACTGGCGACAGGGCCCAGATGGTAAAACTTGACCACTGGGCTATCAAATAATAATAATAATAATAATAATAATAATAATACTATATCTGAGGCGTACTGATGCAGCTAATGGCATATCCTCAACGGACATAAGCCTCCAACACCCTTGTTCGAGGTCCTCCACCCCCCCGTGTCAGTCTCTCGCCTGATGATCGGGGCCACCGATGGAGCTCCTGAGGGCAAGACTGCACTAAGCCGAGGTTATTCCAATAATAATAATAATAATAATAATAATAATAATAATAATAATAGTGCTTCTCTGTCAATGGCTGATGCAAATCTGCACATGTGCCTCCATCGTCTCACCCGTGAGGGGAGTACGAAGAATTGACGATAGGCTCTAATGACACCCCCGCAAGGGCAGTTCCAACACTTCCAGACGGACCGGTATGTTCAATGAAAATACTGGTGGCACCGACGGGAATCGAACTGGCGACAGGGCCCAGATGGTAGAACTTGACCACTGGGCTATCACGGTGTCAATAATAATAATAATAATAATAATAATAATAATAATAATAATAATAATAATAATAATAATAATAGTGCTTCTCTGTCAATGGCTGATGCATTTCTGCACATGCGCCTCCATCGTCTCACCCGTGAGGGGAGTACGAAGAATTGACGATAAGCTCTAATGACACCCCCGCAAAGGGCAGTTCCAACACTTCCAGACGGGCCGGTATGTTCAATGAAAATACTGGTCCAGAAATAGACCGGTATGTTCAATGAAAATACTGGTGGCACCGACGGGAATCGAACTGGCGACAGGGCCCAGATGGTAGAACTTGACCACTGGGCTATCACGGTGTCCAATAATAATAATAATAATAATAATACTAAGGGGCTGCGCCAACACCTGAAAGGATGGTTTGATTTGCGCATCGCCCCCCCCCCCCCCCCCCCCCCCCCCCGTCCTCTCCTCTTCTTCCCGAGGTCCCTTTTCCTCTCAGTCTCACATGCACAACTTTTACAGCCTTGGAGCAATCACAGCCATTCATTTTGGCACTACTTTGTCATTACATTCGAATTTCATTATTTCAACTATATCCCTAAAAAAGAGCTCGTGACAAGCTTGCGAAAATACAAAGAATCAGCCTCTAAGCCCCTCTGGCACAACTCTTAGAGCCTTGGAGCATTCTCAGCCATTCATGTTGTGGCACTACTTTGCCAGAATCTTCATAAATCTCTATTTCAAGTGGTTCACTACCTAGAGCGCGTCCCGAGGTTGTGAAAACCAAAAAATCAGCCTCTCAACCCTTCTGGCACAACTTGGGAGCCTTGGAGCATTCTCAGCCATTCATTTTGGTGCCGGCAAATCCGATTCGGGTACGTACTATTGCATGGCTGGGTTCCCGGGGGGAGGGCAGCCCCCCCGCCCCCCCCCCCTTTCCACGGTCGACCGGGTACGTTCAATCGCCGGAGGTAACCGGCATGAACCCTGCTGGAACAACTCTTAGAGCGTTGGACCATTCTCAGCCATTCATTTGGTGCCGGCTGATTCGTCGTGGGGTACGTACAAGTGCAGGGCTGGGTTCCCGGGGGGAAGGACCCTCCCCCCCCTTTCCCCGTCGACAGGGTACGTTCAAATTCCCGGAGGTACCGGCGAGTACTCCCAAAAAGCAACGAATTTCGGCATTCAGGACACTCCCCTAACGCAAATATTTGCGTGAATTCCAAAAATTATATATCAGCATCAAAATCGAGTCTGGGGCTAGCCACCCTGCAAATATGAGCTCCCAACTCCTGGTCCCCACAAGCCATGATTTATTCCGACAGGGGTGCGGAAATGGTGGGGGTTGGAGGGGGGTACACAATTTCCATTTTCCCCCTCCCCCCAAACCCCCCACCCCCTACTCCCAACACCTATCAGGGATAATAATAATAATAATAATAATAATAATAATAGTGCTTCTCTGTCAATGGCTGATGCATTTCTGCACATGCGCCTCCATCGTCTCACCCGTGAGGGGAGTACGAAGAATTGACGATAAGCTCTAATGACACCCCCGCAAGGGCAGTTCCAACACTTCCAGACGGGCCGGTATGTTCAATGAAAATACTGGTCCAGAAATAGACCGGTATGTTCAATGAAAATACTGGTGGCACCGACGGGAATCGAACTGGCGACAGGGCCCAGATGGTAGAACTTGACCACTGGGCTATCACGGTGTCCAAAATAATAATAATAATAATAATAATAATAATAGTGCTTCTCTGTCAATGGCTGATGCATTTCTGCACATGCGCCTCCATCGTCTCACCCGTGAGGGGAGTACGAAGAATTGACGATAAGCTCTAATGACACCCCCGCAAGGGCAGTTCCAACACTTCCAGACGGGCCGGTATGTTCAATGAAAATACTGGTCCAGAAATAGACCGGTATGTTCAATGAAAATACTGGTGGCACCGACGGGAATCGAACTGGCGACAGGGCCCAGATGGTAGAACTTGACCACTGGGCTATCACGGTGTCCAATAATAATAATAATAATAATAATAATAATAATAATAATAATAATAATAATAATAATAGTAATAATAATAGTGCTTCTCTGTCAATTATGCAAATCTGCACATGTGCCACCATCGTCTCACCCGCGAGGGGAGTACGAAGATATGACCGATAGCTTCATTATTATTATTACTATTATTATCATTATTATTATTGCCCAGTGGTCAAGTTCAATACCATCTGGGACCTGTCGCCAGTTCGATTCCCGTCGGTGCCACTATTTTCAAAAGTATGCTTTCTGTGACAGTATTGGTCTGTCTGGAAGGCTTGGAGCTGCCCTGCGGGGTAATAATGATAATAATAATAATAATAATAATAATAATAATAATAGACTTATCAGTCAATTGGCCTTTGATCCTGTCGGACATGTGCCTCCATTGGTAGCACGGGACCGTTCGGTGACGCGGCTCCGCTCCAAAGACTCGACTGAATAATAATAATAATAATAATAATAATAATAATAATAATAATAATAATAATAATAATGATGATGATGATGATGATAATAATAGTGCTTGTCTGTCAAGGGCAGATGCAAATCTGCACATGTGCCTCCGTCTCACCCGCCAGGGAGTACGAAGGTTTGACCGATAGCTCTACTGACACCCCCGCAAGGCAGCTCCAAGCCTTCCAGACAGACCAATATTTCAAAGAAAACATACTTTGAAGATACTGGACCGACGGGAATCGAACTGGCGACAGGTCCCAGAGGGTGTTGAACTTGACCACTGGGCTATCGCGGTGCCACTAATAATAATAATAATAATAATAATAATAGTGCTTCTCTGTCAATGGCTGATGCATTTCTGCACATGCGCCTCCATCGTCTCACCCGTGAGGGGAGTACGAAGAATTGACGATAAGCTCTAATGACACCCCCGCAAGGGCAGTTCCAACACTTCCAGACGGGCCGGTATGTTCAATGAAAATACTGGTCCAGAAATAGACAGGTATGTTCAATGAAAATACTGGTGGCACCGACGGGAATCGAACTGGCGACAGGGCCCAGATGGTAGAACTTGACCACTGGGCTATCACTGTGTCCATAATAATAATAATAATAATAATAATAATAATAATAATAATAATAGTGCTTCTCTGTCAATGGCTGATGCATTTTTGCACATGCGCCTCCATCGTCTCACCCGTGAGGGGAGTACGAAGAATTGACGATAGATTCTAATGACACCCCCGCAAGGGCAGTTCCAACACTTCCAGACGGACCGGTATGTTCAATGAAAATACTGGTCCAGATGGACCGGTATGTTCAATGAAAATACTGGTGGCACCGACGGGAATCGAACTGGCGACAGGGCCCAGATGGTAGAACTTGACCACTGGGCTATCACGGTGTCCAATAATAATAATAATAATAATAATAATAGTGCTTCTCTGTCAATGGCTGATGCAAATCTGCACATGCGCCTCCATCGTCTCACCCGTGAGGGGAGTACGAAGAATGGACGATAGGCTCTAATGACACCCCCGCACGGGCAGTTCCAACACTTCCAGATGGGCCGGTATGTTCAATGAAAATACTGGTGGCACCGACGGGAATCGAACTGGCGACAGGGCCCAGATGGTAGAACTTGACCACTGGGCTATCACGGTGTCAATAATAATAATAATAATAATAATAATAATAATAATAATAATAATAGTGCTTCTCTGTCAATGGCTGATGCATTTCTGCACATGCGCCTCCATCGTCTCACCCGTGAGGGGAGTACGAAGAATTGACGATAAGCTCTAATGACACCCCCGCAAGGGCAGTTCCAACACTTCCAGACGGACCGGTATGTTCAATGAAAATACTGGTCCAGACGGAGCGGTATGTTCAATGAAAATACTGGTGGCACCGACGGGAATCGAACTGGCGACAGGGCCCAGATGGTAGAACTTGACCACTGGGCTATCACGGTGTCCAAAATAATAATAATAATAATAATAATAATAATAATAATAATAATAATAATAATAATAATAGTGCTTCTCTGTCAATGGCTGATGCATTTCTGCACATGCGCCTCCATCGTCTCACCCGTGAGGGGAGTACGAAGAATTGACGATAAGCTCTAATGACACCCCCGCAAGGGCAGTTCCAACACTTCCAGACGGGCCGGTATGTTTAATGAAAATACTGGTCCAGAAATAGACCGGTATGCTCAATGAAAATACTGGTGGCACCGACGGGAATCGAACTGGCGACAGGGCCCAGATGGTAGAACTTGACCACTGGGCTATCACGGTGTCCAAATAATAATAATAATAATAATAATAATAATAATAATACTATATCTGAGGCGTACTGATGCAGCTAATGGCATATCCTCAACGGACATAAGCCTCCAATACCCTTGTTCGAGGTCCTCCACCCCCCTGTGTCAGTCTCTCGCCTGATGATCGGGGCCACCGATGGAGCTCCTGAGGGCAAGACTGCACTAAGCCGAGGTTATTCCGCAGTCCCAGCAACCTCTTGCAAGACGTCACCGAATGTGCAAGTGCATACACCAAGCGCGGTTGCTAGAGCTGCCTCGAAACCCCACCCATAACAATCTGGTGTCTGCTGGGTCCTGGGCTATCAACCAGCATATGCGGAGTTTAAGATCTTTTACGCGCGCAACGACCCTCCTCCCCAGCATCTACCACCAAAGGGTTATGAGTTGGCGTCACAGTTTAACGCCTTGAGGCCATTGGGCTGGAACTCTGTTTAGCAAGTGTGACTAGGTTTTTTCATCGGGATTTCCCTCAAATATGAATAATAATAATAATAATAATAATAATAATAATAATAATAATAATAATAATAATAGGCTTCCTCAGACTATAGCATCAGATCCAGATCCTGGACATGTGCCTCCATTAATAATAATAATAATAATAATAATAATAATAATAATAATAATAATAATAATAATGATAATAATGATAATATCAGTCAATGGCGAAGGCATTTCTGCACATGTGCCTCCATCGTCTCACCCGCGAGGGGAGTACGAAGATTTGACGATAGGCTCTACTGACACCCCCGCAAGGCAGCTCCAAGCCTTCCAGACAGACCATTACTTTCAAAGAAAATATCCTTTGAAAATACTGGCACCGACGGGAATCGAACTGGCGACAGGTCCCAGA
>WBZZ01006362.1:120000-155000 GCA_019918135.1 Paulinella micropora
CACAACACACTTACCGCCTTAGTTCGCTTTATATTTCCATTTATCACGTCTGTCCGTCTATCCCCTCTCTTGCCCCCCCCCCCCCCCCCCCAGCTGGTCCAGTCTCGGTCCAAGCTGAGTCTTCGCGTTTCCTGCCAGATGGATGGATTGATTGATTTTGATTGATTAACTGATTGATAGATAGATAGATAGATAGATAGATAGATAGATAGATAGATAGATAGATAGATAGATAGATAGATAGATAGATAGATAGATAGATAGATAAGCAGGTAGATAAACAGGTATATCAATAGGTAGGTAGGTCCACATACCAGCTAGGTGGGTGAGACGGCGTGGTTTGCTGGGTTCGCCTGTTGCAGGAGAAAGGCGCGCACGAGAAGAGTCACTTGATGATGAGTCAGAAAGAGTACATCGCCTACATCGAGGCGCAGCATGACCGCCTCAAGAAGGCCTGGGAGGGGTACCGCGAAAGCAGCAGATTGCTTCCTTGCTGGATTGATTGATCGATTGATTGATTGTTTATAGAATTTTGCGTATGAATAAAAACATACATGCATATGGACCTGTGTACCTTGCTGTGTGTGGCTTGGGCGGCAGTGGCGACCGCGTGCTGTCCCTCAAGATCGCCATCCAGTGCGGCAAGAAACTCAACGACACCAGCGTGCCGCAGGTATGTATGTGTATGTGTGTGTGTATGTATGTATGTATGTATGTATGTATGTATGTATGTATGTATGTATGTATGTATGTATGTATGTATGTATGTATGTAATGTAATGTAATGTAAAGTAATGTGAATGTGAATGTGAATGTGGATGTGGATGTGATGTGGATGTGGATGTGGATGTGGGTGTGGATGTGGATGTGGATGTGGATGTACATGTGGATGTACATGTACATGTACATGTACATGTACATGTAGATGTAAATGAAAATGAAGATGAAAATGAAGATGAAAATGAAGATGAAAATGAAGATGAACCTGAAGATGAAAATGAAGATGAAAATGAAGATGAAAATAAAGATGAAACTGAAGATGAAACTGAAGATGAAAATGAAGATGAAAATGAAGATGTAAATGTAAATGTAAATGTAATTGTAAATGTAATTGTAATTGTAATTGTAATTGTAATTGTAATTGTAATTGTAATTGTACGTAATGTACGTAACGTACGTAACGTACGTATGTACGTATGTATGTATGTCATGTGCGCAGCTCTACCCGAGCATGTACGTGCTGCTGACGGCCGTGCTCGACACCTTCGGCGACCTGGTCTTCGAACGAATCAAGTCCATGGGAGCCGTCGAGCAGGCACTCTCTCTCTCTCTCTCTCTCTCTCTCTCTCTCTATATATATATATATATATATATATATATATATATATATATATATATATAGTATTGATCTGTCATGGCCGAGCCCAAGGGCAATATGCCTCCATCCCTCGACCCGACAGTCACAACAGTGAATGTTGGGGAGGGAAGAGTGACTCTAACCATCCCTGAATAGCTACCCGCTCGGCGTGTCGGGTACCTTGCAAGGAATAAATTGCAAATGATTGATGTTCCCTATGAGAGAGTTCCACAAGACTGGGTATAGTCGAATGGAGGTACTCAAAGGGTAGCAGACATTTCATGCGGGGCCTGCGCATGAGGATGTTTTGCGGTAAGTGTCTGGGACGCCTCGAAACCCGTCACCACCCCTAGATCGCGGAATGTATATACCCCTTTGATCCCACGTGGTGTATGTCTTATAAAAACAACACCGGCCTCGGAACCAGTGGGAAGAGGCCCAACCACCTCTTCCCGTGGGGTGCCATACTGTGCACTCCACATATATATAATATATATATGTATATATCCTCTCTCACAGCCCTTCCACCCACCCAAGGCTGCCGCCCTCCCCCCCTTTTTTTTTCCCGGTGCATGTGCGCGAGCTGGAGGTGCGTTCTGATGCACAGCTGTGTGTGTGTGTGTGTGTGTGTGTGTGCTGTGGCGGGATCGGGTGGATTGTGTGTGTGGGGTGGCTAGGCGCCGGCGCCAGGCCAACCGGCGCAGAAGACGCACCTGCCCTACGACTTCCAGCCCTCCGACGTGACGGTGCAGGCCAAGGAAACCTGCCGCAACTGGTGCCACCCGCCCACACAATACAGCGCACAGCACACAATTCAACACACACAAACCCACACGGCAGCGCCAGCCACAAGGCACGGACACGCGCGCCGCACGTGAGTGATGGTCGAGGCGCGGACCGCGCTCGCATGCACACGCAGACACGCGCGCAGTGAGAAGATGTTTGGGAAGGGACATATCCTGTCGTGGATGAACCTCACTCTCCTCGCTGCTCTCTCTCTCTCTCTCTCTCTCTCTCTCTCTCTCTCTTGAAACTTTGATTGCTTTCTTTTCTTTCTTTCTTTCATGCTGTTGTTGTGGCGATGGTTGACGCTGCAGGTTCTATAAGACGGCCTGCATTCGGGAGTTGATGCCTCGCATGTACTGCGAGCTGGCCTTGATCAAGTCGTACCGGTTCCTGGGGGAAGAGCCCTTTGAACAAATGCTGCAGCGCATCGCCAAAACCATCCGAGGGCTAGGGGACCCGCTGGCGGCGCAGTACGCGCGTTGTTTTCTAGCCACCAAGTGCGTCGACCTGTGGGGCTCCTTCTCCGACCCCAGGCTGCCCAAGCCGGACAAGAGCTGGTTCATGCCCGACAGCTACCAGGAGGCGCTCCTGCTCGGCTTCAACGACTTCCTCTTCGTCTTCAAGAGCTACAAACAGACCGCCTTCAGCTCCGTGGCGGCGGTGCGGGACAAGCGGATAGCGTTGGGCCTGTACATCGACCTGTATGGCCCCGCCGTGCAGTGGACCCTGCAGTGCCTCGGCTACAAGGCTGACTCGAACCTCTTCTTCGCACTCTTGAAGCAGTACCGCGAGTGCTGCAAGAACGCCATGGTGCTCTACCAGTTACTGGACAACTTCAACCCGGAGTTCATCAGCCGCCACGCGCTGTCCATGACCTCCCTTATCAAAGAAGCTGAGCCCAACGAGCGCACGCCCAAGTCGCGTCTCTATCTGGCGCTGGGCAAAGCGCTGGTGCAGGTGGCGCCGCCGCGCGAGCAGCGCCTGCCCATCCTTAACAACATCTGGAAGGCCGTCACCAAGATCCAGGACCCCAAGAACTACATGGAGATTGCGCAAGTGTTCGTGCAGTACATCCTAGTGCACTTCAACCCGCAGAAGGTGGACATCTTCCTCAAGGACGTGGTCAAACACATGCTGCCCGACCGCGTCTACCTGGGCCTGCAGAAAGAGCTGTTGACCATCGCTCTCAAAATCGTGCAGCTTTCAGGTGATCGTCTGCTGGCGTGTCTGTCCATGGACAACTTTTTGCCCGTGCTGGACTTGCTGGACAAGCGCCACAAGGCGGAGGCCTCCAAGACGCTGCTGCAGGCCTTCAAGGCGCTCGGCCAGGTGACGGCTGACCCGGTGATCGTGCATACGCTGTTCGAAGTGGCCAAGTCTCTGCACGACGCCGTCGACTCGCTCAGCTTCGACGACGACCGAAGACAGATCGCCGATCTGCTCATCTACTTCATACGCGGCATCGACTACGGACGCGACCTGGAGAAGCAGCTGGCCACGCTGGTGGAGTGCCGGCAGGCCTTCTCGGGGCTTGACAGTGTGATTCGCGAGTGCGTGCTGCGCGTGGGACTGGTGGCCATGCAAGCGCACGCACTGGTGAAAGGGAAACACAACAAGAAAACCAGCGCGTTCGTGAAGGCGTGTCTGGCCTACTGCCACATCACCATCCCCGCCCTGGACGACTCCTTCGAGCGGCTCTACCTGCTCATGGTGCCCTCGCCTACATGCTCATCTACCAGTGACAACCTTTTGCATATCTGTTTCATGCAAGTCAAGTACCTACTTTTTCTGCATACTTACCTACTCGCCGCTGTGCGCACTGGAGATAGCTAATGAGGCGTGTGTATGTGTGGGGCATCTGTATCATATGTTATGTATCTATAAGTATGAATATGTAAACGTAATATATATGTAAATATGTGTGTATACATATTTTTTGTGTGGCTGTGTGCTCTGGGCAGCACATGAGGGTATTTATGACAATTATAATTTATTTTCGCCAAATGTTTACGTGCATTATGGTAAAGATGATTGCTAACTTTAAGAATTCACCCAAATTTGCAGGAGTTTGGGCGGGTCGGGCCGGTCAAGGGCATGATCAACGTGTGTGCACATGTTGGTGTGGCTGGTGTGTGCTGTTTGCAGGAACTGGGGCAGATCGGGCTGGTGAACGGCATGATCAGTCAGTCGGAGGGCTTTCTCAAGGCGGCCATCGCGCTCATCGAGAAAGTGCCCGCCACCTACACCGTCCACACCCCTACCTAGCGCACAGGAGAGAGAGAGCCCCCCCCCCCCAACATTTTGCTGTTCCTTCTGTCAGTATGCAGAACGTCTTGCTGGACTCTCTCTCTCTCTCTCTCTCTCTCTCTCTCTCTCTCTCTCTCTCTCTCTCTCTCTCTCTCTCTCTGGGGGTGTGGACAGACAGGCAAAACATGTGAGGGAAATGAAATGTTGGGTCGTGCTGGCAGGACTCCTCCAATCGGGTTTGCTCCAACCAGGAGCGCCTGACCAATTACTTGCTCAACCTCTCCTCCTTCCTGCTCCTCTTCCCGGGTCACCCCACACAGGTCCGCTGCAGACACCAACACCGACACGCAAGCAGGATCAAGAGAGCGAGTAGAGGAACAGGAAGAACATGTGCGTGAGGGAGGGAGGCGGGGTATGCCAGGTCCTGGCAGTATGTCTGTGCTGGTTGTGCCGGCTTGTGCTCGTTGTGGTGTAGTGGGCCCGTGCTGCTCTGTGGGCTGGCTGCGTCGCTTATCGCCGCGTACTGTACGTGCTGTGCTGTGCTGGCAGGGCCCTTTCTATCTGGTCAAAGGCCTGCTCAACGCTGTAGCCAACTATGAACCTTGGAAACAACCCAGCCAGGCAAAGGCCAGGTGTTATAATAAAGGGATTGTAGCTGAGAGAGGGAGAGAGAGAGAGAGGGGGGGGGGGGGGGGTTTGAGCCTGAATATGTGCTGCTTAGGGTCTATCTCGGCATCCTGCAGCTCTTCTGCTCATATGCGCAGAGAAATTTCCCCGTACGCAGCAGTCGTGCCTGTGTTGTCGCCGATCTCTTCTGCTTCTCCGTCCTCTCATGCTGCTCTTATTACCGCCCCATCCTTATCCCTTCTCTCCCCCCTTTCTTACGCCTAGTTGTTGCTCTTGCTTTCTTCTTGGTCCTCCTCTATCCTCTTCTTCTTCTTCTTCTTCTTCTTCTTCTGTTTCTTCTTTGGTCGATCTTAACGGTTTCCCCGCCCGCATTCCCTCTCCTTGCTTTGGTTCTATTTTGAGGTTCACATCAAAGGCGTGGATTCGAATGACTCCCTCTACGGAGGCGACCCCAAGTACCTGCAAGCCTTGTAAGACTCCCATCTCCGCTTGATCGACACCAGCCTTCTATGAAATCATATGTGTGATGTATCACATACTCTAGCAGAATGCGTCCTTGCATAGACATACAACGATTTTTTGCGCCAGCATCCTGCTTCCCACGTACAACACGAGCTGTGTGTGGTGTGTACGGTGTGCAGGTACAGCTTCGTGGACATCTTGGTGACGGGTGTGTTGCAACAGCTGGAGCACATCGGCGCGCAGAAAGACCTGGTCGCGCAGCAGCGACAAGGTCAGTTGTCTCCACCTTGACCCATTTTCATCACCAATTCAAGTAGTAAAATTATCGAACTTTGAACTCGTTTTTCTTAATCAATGTTTGATCTGCAAAAATGCTGAGCACATGATTTGAAAGCTCTCATCTTCGGGCTTTCACACGATGGCTTCAGCATGGTTGTAGCATTTTGATTGATGGAGATCATGAGACCAAAGTTGGATAATATTACCACTTGAATGTCGCTAGTAACAGCATGCCTGCATTTCTGCAGACCACCTGACCCAGTACTTTACACTTTTCTGCCTTCCTTGCTATGTTCCTGCGACAGGCGAGCTCGCGCTTGATTTCGTGAATGTGCTGTTGAGCTTCATGCAAATGAACGCGCAGGTGAGCAGATCCCAACCGCTCACATGCAGCTGAGGGAATAAGTGCCATATATAATTAGAGAGAGGAAGAGAGAGAGAGAGAGAGAGAGAGAGAAAGAGAGAGAGAGAGAGAGAAACCGGGAGGAGGAGGGGTTATTGCTTAATCCATCTTGCCTGGAAGCATCACATCATGCCTGACTGCGGACGTTCTTGCCGCAGTCTGCCACGGCAGTAGTGAAGCTCTACACGCTGGCCGCCAAGTCTTCGGCCGTCGAGCAGAGGTCGCCCCTCCAATCAGAAACACTCTTCTGTTCAGACCTTGGTAGGGCAATAGGTTGCATGGGTTTTTCCCACGTTATTTACTAAGCGGTGTCTGTGCATGTGGCAGCTACCTTGAGTCCACTCTCGGCCACCTCCAATCCAAGCCAGGTCTCTGCACTCACAGCCCCCATGAGAGCACTCAACACCGTCGGAATTATAAATACTGTTTCACAGTTCAATTGTTTCCCATTCCCTTCTCTCATCTTAGGGACCTGGTACCAAGACATCTTCAACATGATCAACAAACAACTGGCAGCGTCTCCTGCTGCCGGTGCCGCCCCTGGTGTTGCCAATGGTAAGGATAACGCGGCGGCCGCGGCCGATCCTTTGGGAGCCATATGAGACACACATTTCTCAATAAAAGCCTTTCGGTTCAAGACAATGTACCGTGTAATACATCACCCCGCAGAAACTTTCACCGACTCCACTTTCATAGTCTAGATTCGGTCAGTGAGTACATTATTATTATACTACTGAGAACATACATCTCAGTAATGGTTCTTACACAGATGTAGCAAGCCGTCTACGGACCGGTTCAAGCTTGATCACGATCGCATCGTACATCAAGTTTTATTGAAAAGGCAACAGACAGAACACTGCCCTGCACGTCCTGGAGTGATGGTTGAAGTTCTTATATACCGACACACATCCTACGGACAGGTCGGGTCCTATTAATAGTAGCAGGTCCGTTATCGTATTAATTTTGAAACTAATGCTTCCCACTTATATATCACTACTAACTTAGCCTGCACTTTTTTTTTTTTTTTCGCAAACACTTTTGTATATATTTTACTGTTCATTTCCACTTTTGCATATATTTTTTTACGCAAACACTGTTTTAATAAAATACTTGCCACTCGTAGATATTGATATATTACTGGGTACATTCAAGTGTCAAACTCAGCAATCGAATTTTAGTTAAGGGTCAGATTTCAGATTCAAGTTAGCGGTCAGATTTCGAATTATTGGTCAGAATTCAAATTAATTCAATTTAACTGCTATATACGTCCGCAAAATCTTTATAATTTTTGCGAAATGTTACCGTTAAATTGAACTAATTTGAATTCTGGCCGCTAATCTAAAATCTGACCGCTAATCTGAAATCTGACCCTTAAACTGAGTCAAATTTGATGGCTGAGTTTGACACTGCTTGAAATTGTACCCAGTAATATTAATAAGTGGGAAGTTGAAGTCTCAGATAAAATGGAAATTACGTTGTAAGCTGCCCAGAGGTGCTCTCTTTTGCAGGTTCAGGTAGACTCCAAAAGAATACAACTAATGACATTCAAGTGGAGACGAGAACTCTTTAAGCAGTTAATGCTTTGCGGTTCATACAGAGGTTAGTAGGGTTCTTGGCGGTGAAGCCAAGTGTCCGGTCACAGTATTTTTAAAGAGACAAGTCTGAATGCAGAGTCAGACAATCTTTAATCAGTTATTGCCCTTTGTGAAAGGAAGGAAAAGTGAAACGTCACTACTCAAAACTGAAACTACACGTCACTACTCAAAACATGAAATTCCAGATAAATAACTTTGAGATTAATTACTTAATAAAGGTAATAGTATTAATATGGAAATACTAAAGTTCAGGACTGAAATTAAGTAATAGTGACAAAAAGGCAATTGATTGCATCCAAGGGGCCATTGCGTGCATGCCCCGGAGCATCCCACAAAAAATGACTAAGTCTCGGGCCCGGAGAGGGGGGGGGGGGGGGGGTGTTTGACCAGTATAACTTAATATAATGATCCGGAACTCACAACTACAACTCACCGCGTCTGCAGTACTAAAGCTTTAATAACGCGCCAAACCAACAGAAGGCGCGCAGATCGACATGACTGGCCGGATATAAGTAATGGCTCTACCGACACCGTTACTCTTATACCGCCTGCCCTTGTAACTATTAATATTGATTATTAGTTCTAACACTCCCCCTGGAGCAAAGTAAATTAGCAAAAGTTACTGCAGGTCCTAACCTCTATTACTATTTTGTGAAACGTAGAAAACACAAACTCAAAACATAATATGAACACTTACCCTCACTCTCTCCGAGAAGTATTGTCAGACGTGGCTACCCCTCTACCCGTGGCAAGCATATATCAAGTAAATTATACGCAGTGCAGCGGACCCACGGTATAGAGAGGCCTCTCCGACGAGAAGAAGATTATTGTCCTATCCCCAACTAATCTCTCAAATAATAACTATCAAGTAAGGTAGTATGTAATAATGACGCATGTTATAATATTAAATATGATATGAAGTTATTGATATACCACAAGTAGATACATACATAAATTCATATAATAGAGATATAAGCATTTGCCTTTACTATATAATCACGTATATATGAGCATAGTTACAAATGAAAAATAAAATTTGCAAGCGCTTCCCGTAAGGGATGTCAAAAGGGACAAATTATCGACCGGTCTGGTACAGCACAGGGGGTGGATTCCAAGCCTGTCAACCTTCAAGAGGTGATGAAACGCCCATCGCACCAACCACCCTGGCCTCCAGCTTGGTCTCGTATAATATATTATATATAATATGATAATAGTAATAATTCAGGACCAATTATGGTCATAATTCCAATTACTTAGGGGAAGCTGTGAGTCCCAGACAAATCTAGGTCACGCGAACGTCGAGCAGAGCGCGGTCAACCTCTGGATTCGCGCGAGTCCGAGCGCGATCAACCTCAGGAAGGGCGTGCGAGTCTGAGCGCGATCAACCTCAGGAAGGGCGCGATCAACCTCTGGGTCCGCATGCGAGTCTGGGCGCGATCAACCTCCGGAAGATGGTTTGGGTGGCTATCACAGCGGTCTCCCCAGTGTATACCTATTACACCTGCCTGTACATAATATATGCGAGAAATTACATCTATACGAATATACGAGTAATATTGCCCATAACATACGAATATATAAGTAAATACCTTGTTCATTTCACAAATTGCGAGAAATCGATACCCAACCGTTTTAAAGTGGATTCGTCCAACTTTACCGAGACTTTATCCGCTAAGTAGTTAAACTTTTCATGCGTAAAATTAATCTTGGTAAAGATGTCTGCGACATTCTCTTCCGACGATACGCGAATTAAATAACTACCCGGTCTTTTACGAGTTTCGCAAGGAAATGATACCGTACATCTATATGTTTGGTGCGTGATTCCCCAAGGCCCCGTTCCGATAACAACATAGCTCCCTCGTCTTTGAAAAGGGTGGTTGGTTCATAAGAAGGAAATCCCATATCCCTCAAAGTTCGTCTGATGGCCAAAAGCTCCCTCACCGCTTCATTGGCTGAAACTGTCTCTGCTTCAAGAGTTGATTGGGCAATAACCGGCTGTAACTTGGAGAACCAAGCGATGGGGGCACCATTGAAGAAAAAGATGAACCCTGATCGTGACTTGCGGGATATCTTGTCCCCCGCAAAGTCCGAATCAACAAACCCGATTAAAGGCTTTCCTGTTATCATCTTTTCAACATTGGCGATCACGGGCACACAAAACCCATGGAACACTACCGGGCTGGGCGAGACAGGTCCCTCCCCCTGGAGCCTCTTATCGGACTGAATGAGGTTCGCCCCCAACGCACTAACAGCTGCTGAGGACTCGTTGGTAGCTTTCCAAGACTTAGGCACCCTAGGCACCTCAAATGAACCCGGGATTAACTCCGGGAGCTTCCGGTCCCCCCTACGGAAGAACAAAGCTCGCGGTGTTAGTATCCATTGAAACATGCGGTGCAACATGGCATAGGATATCTGGGGGTTGGGTATCTGGTGTTTAGCAGCTATGCTCAAAGCACATATAAGCAAAGGGCGGGTGTGAACGGCTAAGAAAATGAGCATCCCTACTAAACACCTGATATCGTACTTCAGCAACCTATGCCCCTTTTTGAGGGGCGCCGGAGATTCTGAGGTAAAAGAGGTCTTGGCGGGGGTCTCCTCCAAATAATCTAGCTCAGTCAGGATCAAGAGCTCATACTTCCTTTGATGAAGCAAAATCTCCTTCTCTGTCTGTACTATCTGGATATTCTTGAATTCCGTAGCTTTACCTAAGTTTTTGCAACGAAACCCGTGCTTGCTAAACTGTGCTACAAGGGCTTTGTGTGCAGCCTCGTCTCCCGCATGAACACCATCATCTACATGGAATGATAGAAGCTGGGTGTCTTTAGGATGGGCCTTAAATTTCACAAAGGAGGCTTTGTCCAGCGTTAGGGGGGTGAAGTTCTGTCGGACAACTAGCTCATGTGACATTACATCATACCATAATCTTTCCTGATTCAGGGTGCCCGTAAAGGGCTTCTTAAGCAACCAGACGAGACCAGGTTTCTCGAACCCGGGGGGGGGGGGGGGGGGGGGCTTAACATAGATGTCATAAGGCATATGGGCATAGAGGTAGGCAGTAGTGAAGTCGACAAGCCAAAGGTCAATCCCAAAGCAAGCAGCATATGCAATAATAAGTAAAATAGTGCGATGGTGTGCTGTGGGTGAGTAAGTCTTTTTAGGATCAAACTGTGACCCTGCCCTAAGCAGGTCACCACGTAACGTAATCCTCGCCTTATGGAATTCATCCGGGGTTCCCTGCTGCTTAACAGATTCTATCCATTTTAAGGTGATAATAGGTGACCCTGATCTCTTCGCCTCACTTTCCTCTCTCCATTCCAAGGCCTTAAGCTCTTCTTGTTGTCTTACCTCAGTTTCCCGTGCCTGTCTCCGGTCTTTAGGCTTCTGAATAACGGGAAACTCAGGTATCTGCTCGCTGACGAGGCAATAATCTATCCTATCTTCTCGCGTACAAATAGATATATGCCCACTTCTCGTCCTACCTCCCCCTGTGATTATGTTCTCAGATGAGATGGATGCTTGCTCGTGAGACCGCCAGTTCGTTCCATGTTGGGTTTTTCAGATTCTACCCTATCTCTCTCCCCCTCGACGAACTCGAACTCTTGGGTGATGTTTGAGTTCGCCGATTTGACAGGTATAGTAGGTGTGGTAAGGTATGTTGGACAGCAGGCGGTTGTCCAACATAAGCGTACTTGATGATTTCCTTGTCCCACATCTTATATGTTACCCCATCATCAAAAGCAACATTATGTGCGGGAATCGTTTAGATTTCCGTACAATTGGGGCGGAAGGTTGGAGTGTAACACCCTTACGTTCAGCAATTTCCCACTTATCTCCGTAAGTTTGTCTAGCCCATCCTTCTCCCCACATTCGCGCTGGAATTCTGACTTGTTTCCCCGATAATATTGCCATGACTTTGCACTTTCCCCCCTCTTACCTATCGTTTTCTGCGCTGTCTCCCCCTCTCCTTCTTGGTGGCTACTTGGTTCCACCCTAGTCTTAGGACTCGGGCGTTCTAGAATTGGTAAGTTCTCATAGTTAGGACCGAAATCCTCACTATCAGAACTACTCTCTGTAGCTTTACCTGGAAGTAGAGGGGGTAAGGGCACCACATTAGATGAACTAGGAGTGGTGATCTCATGAACTACCCCCCCCCTACAGAAGTACTAGGTCCTAATGCAGGCGGTTCGTTAATGGGGTAATTGCTCTCAGGAGGGGGACCAGGTTCCGTGGATATCGTCGTGTAAGGGAATCGGTGTTTGATTCGCGGTTGGGTTCGGCACTCCATCCAACGGAGAAGAGGTTGTCTTTCTTCTCGGGGGTTTCCCCCAATGACTTGGTTGCCTCTTTCTTCCCCAACCTCCACACATCGAATACCACATCCCGTACATTACCGTGTATTGTACGATCTACTGGATCGTAGACCCTATAATACCCGGTATTCCGTTCATAGCCAAGGAACATCACTTTCCTCCCCCTTTCCCCTTTTCCCCTACGTGCCTTGATCTTCATTACTGCGGCACAACCCACAGGTCGCAAATGATGGAGATAAGGCTTAATTTTGTGGATTACCTCATAGGGAGATTTACCACGGAAGTGTCCTTAGGAAATGGGGAGGAGGTTATTGATGTATGTCGCGTTCTTCTTCATTTCAGTCCAAAAGGTAGAAGGAAGCTCGGCATCGCTTAGGAGAGCTCTAGCCGGACCTCCATTGGTCTGGTGCGATCTCTCAACTTTAGCGACGGCTTGCTTCTCCGCCTTTGGGGCCTCTAGGAGAATAACTTGCGTTTCATCTAACCATTCCTTGAAAACACTGTATAGACCATATTCTTGGTCACAAGTAACGCGTTTAACCTTCTTCCGGTGTGCCGTTCGAAAAAGGCGACAGCCTTAAGGAAGCAAGAGAAAAACTCGTTCTTATGGCGAAGATAATAGTCTATTTCAAAATTAGAAGCAAGGCATTTGACGGTAAACTTATACATCTTACCATCCCACGATATCGTATTCCACCAACCCTGAGTATCCATTGAGATGTGAATCCCAGGGCGGCGTTCAACGATATGGTGGTTACTTCTGAAGTTGAACCCCCATATAGTGAGCCATTCTTTCCATAGCTTTTACACCGCGATGTTTACACATGCGATTAAAAACTATGGCATGAATGCTCTCTTTATGGTGGGGTCGAACAACTGGGTGGAGGGCTCTCTCCATTCCACATTTGGCATCATGTTCATAACCATGACGAGCATCACAACATGCATCATCGATCGATCATAACATTACAACATGACAGCCCCTGTCCCCTATTCTCACCCTTCTCATTTTCTTCGTCACATCTCCAACCACATACACATGGTGACTCGCCACAATACACATCAGTATATATAGGTAGGGATGTCTTCTGAGAAGGGAGAGTAGAGGGAAGTCAGAAT
The DNA here is from genome assembly GCA_019918135.1 of Paulinella micropora. Lineage (NCBI taxonomy): Eukaryota > Cercozoa > Imbricatea > Euglyphida > Paulinellidae > Paulinella > Paulinella micropora. The sequence goes on from WBZZ01006362.1 coordinate 133,186, forward strand.
GTGATGGTAGAGGATGATGAGGTATCATCCTCGACCTTCACATTCTGCTTTCCCAACGGGACAGGGTCATACCATTCGTTAGGATTGAGCGGGGCCATGCCGGGGGGGTCAAATACAGATAGGTTGTTAGGTAATGACCTCCCCCGCACAACGATCTGCTCCTCAACGATAGGGATAGGCTCTCTTACTAATAGGACAACAAACTGATTGTTCTGATGCACAACAGCTAGTCCTTTCTTAACCCATGCAGAAGTAGCAACCAACCCGTACCTCAGATGTGGGTTGTATGTAGTATGCGAGTCTGACACACAAATCTCTTGCCCATGTGAACCAGACATCCTCATCTCTACCTTACCTTTATACTCTGTTCGGATGCTTCCCTTTGCTATCCTAAACTTCTGAGGATCCAGCTTCATCCGGACAAAGGATTGTTTATGAGGAGATTGTGATTCACTCGCACCACTGTCATCTACCCACATCATATCAGAAGGACTAGTCTCCTCTGACTCCCCCTCTTCACTCTCCATCATCATGACAGCACAATCAGATCTTTCTTCTTCAGATGGTAGAGGCTGTGCATGTGGTGGTTGTGACGACGTATGTGATGATGAGGACGCTTGAGACAAACCAGATATGCTTGAGTCGGTTGTGGCTTTGCTATCATCAAAGTTAGGCATGTTCTTCATCCATTCAGAGATGAACGGGAATGAAGCCACAATACCTCGAGCAAATTGGTTTTTATGCTTGGTGGCGTACGTAATGATGCAATCCTCCAAAGCAGTGAAGAGGTCACAGTAGAGTTCGTCGACCTCTCCATCTGCTTTGGTGATAAGTGACCTTCGGACTTGTAACCCCTCAGCCCCTTTTGCGAGGGCTTTGACAAATCGCTTGATCTCACTTACCTCAGGTATCTGATCGTCACTTGTCACCACCCTTACCCTACCCGTGTCTTGCCAATTCCAAGGTAAGTCCTTCCATTCTTCCTCTTCCTCATCCGTCATCCTTCTTGCTAAGTCTGTAACAGACGACGATGGCGCCGACGTTGCAGACAAAGTGGGGGGATGAGCGGCTGATGACAAGGAAGAAGAGGAGGAAGCAGGCATGGTAGTGGTAGATGCTGTTAGGGATGGAGTGGGCCTTGCAACTTTCTGTTTTGTGGGTGGTTTGACCCAATCAACAGTCAGGCATTCATTAGGGGAGAGTAAGAACGAATTAGTGGGGGTAGGAATCCCGACCTTAAATTGCTCCTATACACTTCCAAAATAGTTGCTCTACTGTTTTCTTGCGTCATGTGTCTAGTACGAAAGTCAAACCCTTGTCCCAACCGGGTGGCCAGCTTAACCCCTTCCCATCCCCCCGCCGTGCAGCGGAAAGTTTCTATTCACACCGCTTTCCAGTACTCTCGGCAATGGCCTCACATTGCTTGGAACTAGCTATGTGGCAGGTGTTGGGGATCAAGGGCTGAGCATGTAGGTTAAGTATTGGTCCGTCTACTTCCTTAATGACTAACGGGTGGGTACTAAGGAGAACTTTTTTGTAACCTGCTTTGAAACGTAGCAACCCCCAACCATCCCCAAGGGGATAGATTGCCCCTTGGGGGGTGGGGTCTGCTACCATTTCCAAGGAGGTCTTAAAATCGCTCTCATTTAACCAGGGAATTCTGATGGACTTTTAGAAGCGTTAGACATGAAGGTGGAAGTGGCAGTTTCTCCCTCTCTCACAGACCTTCCTTGTCGTGGTGCTTGCTCTCTTCCTCCAACTAGCCCTCCAGCTCCTCCAGTTGCGCTAGGTGGCAGGTTAATGGGTGCAAAAAGAGGCGAAAGTGGGGGGGGAGGTGATGTGTGTCTTTCTCTACTCTCCCTCATCTTCTCCTTCTTTCTCCATCATGTTGATCGCGTACATATGGTTTATGTATCTCACCTGATCTACCTCTCCCCCCTCATCGTCTGTGTCTTCGTCCTTGGCAACAAGAATCCTTTCAGCCGAAACAGGGGGATCAGAGTCATCCTCCTCATCGTCCTCTGAGTTGAACTTTGAAGGAGATGAGTCTGATCCTCCTGCGTTCAGACTGATAGCTTTCTTCTTGCCCTTGACGAAGTCAGATGCTTTCAGCTTACGTCTCTCCTTTGTCTTCTTTCCTGTGTTTTTCTCTCTGTCTGTGTTTGCCTCACGTTGCTCAACCTTAGCACTCCTAACGCTCTTGCTGCTCTTCCTTCTCTCTGTCCCTCGAGCTAATGCAACCGTCCGGGCTGCTTGCAACCTTAAAGGACAGTCGTTGGGACCATGTCCGTCCCTTGGACAGTCCTTTAATTGGCAACGCACAAGACAGAATTTCATTACATGATCATTAACATCTAACCTTGTCATACTTTGCTTGCCTGTCTCCTGCCTCAATGAGGTTAACTGTGATGGGATCAGCACGTGAACTGCCAGTCCCATACAGCTTCTGTGTCTTGGTCACAGACACACTCCCTTGGGCGATTTGTTGCGCTACTTGCAAGAACTCAACCCAACCTGGCCTCTGTTGGGGCAACAAAGACAACCATACATTGTCATAATAGCGAGCAAAGGGAGGCAGATGTTTGAGTTTGTTTATGATCATGTCTGCCTTCATAGGGACGGGGATGGCAGCTCCCATCCGTTTCTCTTGCTTCTCAACGATGTTAAGGTATCCTGCTAACCATGTGCTCACCTCTTTCACCTTCTTGGGGTAAGAGTGGTAGATGGTTTGCTGATCCTCTTGGAACTTGACTAATTCAAGCCCACCGTAATGTTTTTGCAGAGCAAGGAAGCATGCTACTCCATCCGTTCCTCCCTGTTGCATCACAGCCATAACCTTACGGTCATGGGCACATGACTGCAAAAGGTAAGCAAATAGGATTCTTTTGAGGGACTCTCTATTTTGCTTGTCAACTGCTCTATAATGCCTAGCAGCTCGCTGAGAACTAAGCAAGGCAGTCGGTTTACTTCCGAATGTCATTATTGGTACTTTGCTTTTCAGCTCGGTAGGAATGATGACATTCTCGGGATCATCCAACTTATCTGGTTTAGGTTCAGCTTTCACTGACGTTCTTGTTTCCTCCTTAGCTCCCTCTTTGTCGTCCTCTTCTTCCTTTGGGGAAAGTAGAGGTGATTCAATGGGGGAGTCAGGAGGAACTAAAACGTTAGGAGCTTTCAGGGCTTTGACGAATGGATGGTCCTCACATCCAGGGATGACTGATAGGACAATAGGATTGGTTGCTCCAATTACTGCAAGCAGCGTATAGAGGAACAAATCCCAGTCCGGTTTGTCATCGTGGAGTTTGGGAGGCTCCATTCTGAACTTAGCTAGATCAAACATGGGGTTAGCCATGTTGGTCTAGTATGCAAAGGGCGGAAGATAGGAGAAGATGATGCTCGACTATCAATAGATCACTAACCTGGGGTGAGTGAGGGTGAATAGATAGGGGAAAATATGGATGTGGAGTCCTAGTACCTATCGTCGTTGATTAGGTAATACCCGGTCACTCACGGACCTAATACCTTAGACGCTGGTTTGCTGAGAGACTTCGTTAGAAGCCACGATACCAATCGACACTTTTAATCCGCACGTAGATAGCAGATCTGACATAGGTAATAATGAAACTGAAACGACTGTAATTTTGCTGCGCAAGCTTGCAAAAACTTCATTTCACATCATACCATACATTCCATGAGCGCTCCCCTCTCTCCTAGGTCTCTTTGTGTTGGAAATACACAAGACCTAGATTGTGCATGATATTATTGTGCGTATATTGTGCATGGAATATGCGTGATTGTGCATGATGTGGCGATGCATTAGATGTAAATTTGTGTGCGTTATGATATCGAGTGTGTGGGTGTATATTATTTCTCATCCCTCACTCACCATCCCCCAAGCGAAAAGACATTATCAGTAAGACTTCAAGTACTTCAGTATAAGTGGGTGGGCGGGTGGGAGTCTTTGAGTGCTATGCACTTAGAGGCACTTTTATCACATGCAAAAATGCAAAATCTGAAGGTGGCAGAGTGTTTTATTTCAAAAGTTCAAAGAATTCAAATCAGGAATGTATATATTCCCGCTTATGGTGCAACCCTGGGTCAATTAGGTATTTGTGAAATGACGCTTTTGCTGCGCAAGCTTGCAAAAACTTCATTTCACATCATACCATACATTCCATGAGCGCTCCCCTCTCTCCTAGGTCACGAAAAGACATCTGGAAAATTGTAATGCTGCTTGATCAAGCAAAATGCCCGTAAACTGCCTATATTATCTCTAAGATTGCATCTTTGGCCTCAACAACGTGACTAGAAAATGAGGAAAGACTTTATGCGGACGCTCGTGATGGTCAGTTTGTTTTCTAGGCTGACGTCTCGCACATATTTGAACACGCATGCACTTTTGTCCGACCACAATCCTTGCCTCCTGATCGTGTATATTTTCATCCCCAATCTAAGACTTGCCGCTTCTGTAGCTGAGCCGATTCTATTGGAATGTGACGCGTAGATAGCTGGACCTAATGATGAGTGCCACGTGCGCTTTCCGAATGCTGGACGGTGTAACAGTTTTGCTTCTTTAGTGATCCAGATTGTTTCAATCGATTTGAGGAAGAGCGGCGAACTCTCGACATCGAATCCTTGATCAGCCTTTGTAAGCATTGTTTAGCAGTACCAATACTTAGCGATCATCAGTCATGGTGGCAAGGCTAGCAATGACCAGCCTTGATCACCCATGATGAACCAAGATTAACTATCAACACGTGTGATTACGCATCATGAGCTTTTATCTAGCCTTGATAAGCCTTGATCCTTCCTTGATCAGCCAAGTCAAGGTTAGCCATCATCAGCCATTAGTTTAGCCTTGATCAGGTGGCAGCCATGCTCCGCCTCGATCAGTAATGATCTGCTTTGATCACCCTTGATCTGCCTTGATCTGCCTTGACTGATCCTTGATCAGCCATGGTGAGCTGTTGTTAGCGTCGATCAGCCATCGTCAGCCGTTATAATTATCCTACCTGAGTAACCATAATAATATTGATCAGCCTCGCTCAACCTCGACCGGTCTCGACTGGCCTCGACTAGCATCGATTTGCCTTGATCAGCCTTGATCAGCATTGCTTAGACTTGATCACATACAGTAGTATGATTCGCCTTGCCAGTGATCAGCCTTTCTGTCACTGCGACCTTTATCAGCTTTCGTCAGCCTTGAAATTGGTAAGACTTGATTAGTTCTGATCAGCCTTGATCAGCATTGATCAGCCTTGATGAACCTCAATCGGTTTCGCCTGCCTCGATCAGCCTTGATCAACCATGATAAGCCATGATAGGCAATGACTTGCTATGACTCAAACAGCCTTCAACCTGATACCCTTAATAAGCATTGAGTCTAGTAAGAGATAGTGTAGTCGGCCCGGCCAAACATGACAGTGACCTGCCATGTCATGCCATGACCAGCCTCGGTCAGCGATGCTATGATCAGCGATCATCCTGTCATCAATGATCAACTCTGCTGCCAACTATCATCAATGCTTTGCTGTTATCAGTGCGTGCAGCGATGGATGATCAGCAATGAATCAATTAATCGGTGATTCAACCAGACTTGCTCAGCCTTTCAAATGGTTCTTCATGATCATGACCAGCTAGATGATGATCAGCTGTAGCAAGCATTTATTTGTCTTGATTAGCCATGACTCGCCTCTGACTAGCGATTGTCAGCACTCATCTGCCTTGACTCTCATCAGCCTTGATCAGCCTAGGATCAGCCTGCCTTGAGTCATCGGCAGCATGCTCAGTCTCTGCATGATCAGCAATGATCAGCCGGTGTGCCTTGAGATGATCACTCTTGATCACCAGTGGTCAGCATTGATCAGCCGCATGATGACTGCCTTTGTGTCTTGATCAGCAGGCCACGATCTGCCGTGATGAGCCGCATGGTTGCCAAGTTAGCGGGGCGTCGATCAGCCATCGGGTGACCAGCACTTTAGTATTATTATCTTACCTCAGCAATCATAATATTGATCAGCCTCTCTCAGCGGCCTCGACCGGTCTTGATCAGCACTGCTCAAACTTGATCACCAGTGATCGTCCGGACGGTTTATTATTAATGTTAACATTAATATTCTTAATGCACTTTCGATTTCGGCGCATTCTTGAGGTCAAAAGTCTGAGATCTTGCAGGCTAGCATGCAACGTTGTGTTCTGCTCCCCCATGGTGTTTAAACACAAAACAAATGATTTATTGACGGAGTGCATGATCACAATCGTGCCCCTTGTCAACTTAGTGAGGTGACTGGGTTTCCGAGCTAGTACGTAAATAAGCAGCTGTTATGTCATATTGTATTAAGATTTGCCAATCGACTGCACTGTTGTTTTGGGGCACGGGCGAGTTGACGTCATGAAAAATAATTTAACGTGCGTGAACCGGTTGTGTGTTGCAGTGTACACGTAAGTCAGAACCAGTAACGCTCCTGGCAGTGATGCTAATAAAAGTTGGAGATAACGACAAAATAATTGATGAGTACTGCCTTTCTGCAAGAACAGTGACTGATGTTCGATGTAGCTTGACAATTTCTCTGATACAGCAACTCAGATTAGACCAGTCAAGCAAAAACAATGATGAAATACAGGCCACACAATCAGGCTGATAGCAGCAAATCTAAAGGGGCAAAATGATAACAGCACAACAGGATGAGTGCAAGTAAACCCCAAAACACTGTATTGAGACCACTGCGTGTTGCTGACGAAAACTACTTGCACGTGTGAATCTGTGGCGTGTTGCAGGTGAGTCAGAAAGAGTAATACTGTCATAAATGCTAATTAAGAGAAATGTTACAAATAATGACTTTGTAATGAATGAGCACTGTCTTTCCGCGAATGGCTCGTGTTCGACATGGTGATGCAATTTCTGAGGCAAATAACAACTCATACTAGACTAGTCAGGCGAACAGTAGTGAAGATAAGAGAGGTCACACAAAATACCAAAGAACAGCAATCCTAACAGTAGCGACTAGATATGTCACAGTAGGATGCATATGGTTTCAATGCACAAAGAACATTGCAAGCTTAAACAGATGAATCCAGATGTACGAATGGCTAGTAGTAGTAGTAGTAGTAGTAGTAGTAGTAGTAGTAGTAGTAGTAGTAGTAGTAGTAGTAGTGGTAGTAGTAGCAGTAGTAGTAGTAGCAGTAGTAGTAGTAGCAGCAGCAGCAGTAGTAGTAGTAGTAGTAGTAGTAGTAGTAGTAGTAGTAGTAGTAGTAGTAATAATAATAATAGTAATAATAATAGTGCTTCTCTGTCAATGGCTGATGCATTTCTGCACATGCGCCTCCATCGTCTCACCCGTGAGGGGAGTACGAAGAATTGACGATAAGCTCTAATGACACCCCCGCAAGGGCAGTTCCAACACTTCCAGACGGGCCGGTATGCTCAATGAAAATACTGGTCCAGACGGATCGGTATGTTCAATGAAAATACTGGTGGTACCGACGGGAATCGAACTGGCGACAGGGCCCAGATGGTAGAACTTGACCACTGGGCTATCACGGTGTACAAAATAATAATAATAATAATAATAATAATAATAATAATAATACTAGTAGTAGTAGAAGTAGTAGAAGTAGTAGAAGTAGTAGTAGTAGCAGCAGCAGCAGCGGCAGTGCGTTGCCTGTGTGTCTGGCAGGTGCTGATAAACACACAAAGACTGCATTGAGACAACTGCGTGTTGCAGACGAAAACTACTTGTCACGTGTGGATCGGTGGCGTGTTGCCGCGTGAGTCAGAAAGAGTAATGATTTCGGAAATGCGAATTAAGAGAGGTTACAAATAATGACTTTGCAAATTATAATGAATTATCACTGTCCTTCCGCGAATGGCTCGCGTTCGACATGGTGACGCAATTTCTGAGGCGAATAACCATTCATACTAGACCCAGTCAGGCGAACAGTAATGAAGACAAGAGTCACACAAAACGCCAAAGAACATCAATCCCAACAGGAGCGAATAGATATATCACAGTAGGATGCATATGGTTTCAAGTCACAAAGAATATTGCGAGCTCAAACCGATGAATCCAGTTGTACGAAAGGAGACTCGTATGTATCTCGTGAGCCGATTGTAAGCGGTCACTGTATTTGGTGTGGGTAGTAGTAAGTAGTAGTAGTAGTAGTAGTAGTAGTAGTAGTAGTAGTAGTAGTAGTAGTAGAGTAGTAGTAGTAGTAGTAACCCTAACCCTAACCCTAACTTCAATTGATCATCGTAGTAGCTATAGTAGTATTAGTAGTAGTGGTAGCAATATTTGTGTGTTGCTTGTGTACAGTGTGTCTGGCAGTTGCTTAGGTGATGTCGCAACACAGAACGATAGCACTATCTGCCGACAAGCTCGTGCGCACTTGCTTCTGCCACCTTGGCTGGTGTCGCGATCGTTTTCATCTCGTGCCTCTGCTCGCCTCTGCATCTGTGCCTCGAAGGCTTTCTCGCGCTGGAACTTCTTTCACTCTTCACTACAACAATGTCTTTGAGTGCTATGCACTTAGAGGCACTTTTATCAAATGCAAAAATGCAAAATCTGAAGGTGGCAGAGTGTTTTATTTCAAAAGTTCAAAGAATTCAAATCAGGAATGTATATATTCCCGCTTATGGTGCAACCCTGGGTCAATTAGGTATTTGTGAAATGACGCTTATTACACAATGGTCAGTGTCCATTCTGAATCATCCAATATGACCGTTACGTCCGTTACAATTATTGACTAGAACTATACGGATAAATTACCAGTCACAAAGTAATTACTGAAAGTAAAACGTAATTGTCCTACCAACGCTCCCCCTTAGTTCTATGTCGATAATGCAAGTTACAAATCATCAATACATCTACAATTAATAACTATTGCATATTGCGATAATGGCCCTTATTTGAGCTTAAGAAACTGAAATGATAGTCACAGTTTGACAACCTTAAATAATAGTTAAGTCTCAAAACTGAAAATTTGCCAATCCTGTTCTGGTCTGCCTGCCTTCGTTTCATTGCCGTAATGGCATCTCGTAATGGCATCTATTTCAGGTTGAAAAACTGAAATGATAGTCACGGTTTGACAACCTGAAATAATCATTTCGATACGATTAAACAACAGCAGTAGGTCCTTACAGTATGACCCCTTCATCACGTGAACTGAATTACATTACTGACTCAATGAGTCCAATATAATTAGTTAAATTTGCCATTCCGCTATTAAAAACTACTCCCGCCGCGTTCCGCTCCGTCGGCATATGCTCTTCTTCCGCTCTTGCCGCGATCAACGACCGATGGTGGACGATCCACGCGCTTCGTTCTCGCGCTCGACTTCAACTTCAACGGCAGCAATACCAAAAGATGCCGCTCGACTACCTGCGCAAAGCACTTCCTGCACACTTCAAAGAGAGAAAATTCACAAAACAACAACATGAGTTGACTTTGCGTAAATTTGCTCATTTTGCGTGAGTTTGCAGACTTGAGATGTAAAATTATGGGTCAAGTGTTACCGTAAATTTACTAACGAGATATTCGAATTGGTCCTTAGGAACATGTTTGATTAATACGTCTGCTATTTGTTTCTTAGTTCCTACCTTTACAAACTTAATCTCATTGTCTCTGTGCATGATGAATGAAATGCAGTTCTAAGGGTAAGTGTTTAGTACGTGGTCCTGACATTCCCCTCTCTGCTGCTAAGATAGTCTGTGCATTACCTTCGTAAAGCTCTATCGACCCTTTCTGTGCTATACCTAACTCTTCTGTGATGTGTCTGATAGCCAATCCTTCTCGTATGCACTCTGCTGCTGCGAAAATTTCCGCGTCATTAGAGCTTAGTGCAATTCTAGTCTGTCGTTTCGATAACCAAGCTACCGGGTCTCCACCCCAAGCACTATATAACCTGTGCGTGACTTTCCTGTTTTCTTACAGACTTTATGCGCAGCATCTGGCCATAAAGTAATCTTGGGGTACGTCCTTCCTTCTTGTGACGATCTAGGCCCGTGAAATGCAATACCGCGATACGAACCTTTCAGACATCTGAAGATCCTACCTAGTAAAGCATAAGCAAGTCCTGGATTTACTGTTTGCATCACGCTAGCTGCATTCAGTGCTTGATCAGCATCTGGACGTGTCATCTTAGTTAGAAACAAAAGTTTACCTACTAAACTAGGAATTGAATGCTTTCTAAGAGCGCTTGTTTCTCCCATAGGTTCTGGCTCATGTTCTGCACTAGGAGTGCTTACTGGTCTAACATCTGCATATCCTACATCCTTTAAAATCTGTTTCTGATACTTCTTCTGATGCAATAAAATGCGTTCTCCTTCGTGAACTATCTCTATTCCTTTGAACTCTTTAGCCACTCCCAAACGCTTAAGAGGATAAACTTTTCTAGTTTACTAGCAAACGGTCATACGCTTGTTCGTTAGGAGCTGAGAAAATAAGATCATCTACATGGAAAATACCAATGATAGCATCTCTTAGCGGCTTATCTTTTTCAACGAACATACATGAATCTGAGTCTAGTAATCTGAATCCTAATTCCTCTAACTTAGGGGCTAAAATCTCATACCATCTCCTTCCAGCTTGCGGCGCGCCATACAGAGCTCCATCTACTCTCCATATCATGCCTTTATGCTCTTCACTGTCTATCCCATCAGGTGCATAAGCATAAACAGGATCATGCATTCGTGCATTTAGATAAGCATTTTTGAAGACTATACCGTATAGCTTATGTCCATGCCATGCTGCAAGCTTAGACAAAAAGAGTAATGAGCGATGCACTGCACAGGGCACAAATAATTGATCTGGGCTGTAGCTAACTCCTGGCTCTAGCATATCTCCCCGCAAAGCTAACCTTGACTTAATGAACTTACGTCCCTTTTCGTCTAGTTTGACTTTATATACCCATGTTAGTCTCACTACTTTTACTCCTTTTTCTTTCGCTTCCTTAGGGTATGTACCCATGTTAGTCTCACTACTTTTACTCCTTTTTCTTTCGCTTCCTTAGGGCTTACCCACGTGTAAGTGTTAAAAGACTTTAGAGCTTCAATCTCTTTATCCATTCCTGCTTTCAACTCTTTCGCAGTTAATCCCTCATCAACGATTGCATTTGGTACCTTCAATGTCAGGTACAGTAACGCAGTGGTTTGATCCTATACGATACTTTCTGCGGACATCTCGGGATGCTCTAGTTCTCCGACGGGTCTTATCCTATCTATCCGATACTTTCTAATTTCGCTATCTAACATCTTTTCTACCTGACCGTCTTCAAAGACTAGGAAGTGACTGGGCTTAGGCATCTTACGGACTTTAAGTCTCTCTCCTTTTTTGCATGGTTCTAAGACTTTTCCTTCTCTCTTAACTGATTGCCAGTTGTCTCCATATTCTTCTTTTGCTCATTCTTCTCCGAAAGCTACTCCCGGCACACTAACTCTCTCTCCTGTCAATGTAGCTGCTTTTGCTGCTGCCTTCTTTTCTGGAGGTGGTTGTGTAACTGGTGTCCTAACCTTTGCTTCTCGTTTCCCTCTCACTATGTTAGCTGATGTGATCTTATCACTTTGCTCCCAAGTGAGGCCCTTTGTGGGCGCGTCTCCCTCTACGTACCTCCTACTAGGGTGGTCTGCTTCAGGGCTCTGCGCCTCTAACGATGTGACGGGTGTTACTCTATCATCCTTGTTATCAGCTAGTTCTACCTTCGACTCTGATGGGAGACCGGAATCTGAACGGTGAATGTCTTTTTCTTCCTGTAGCTCCTCATGTTTGTCTAAACCCCCCTCATCTTTATGTTCGGGATCGTCTAACGGCTGTTCTAGCTGTACGGTGTCATTACTCTCCCCCTCAGATTCCTCGTCGTCCCATCTACCTTCTCTGGGTGGGTGAGCATCCTTGCCAACTACATTGTGGTTAAAGCGTACATTACGCAAGTCATTCGTGATGACCTTTCGACCATCCCAAACTCGGTATAGTTCCTTAAATACATCGTATCCAAGTAACATTACACGCTTTCCCCTATAGTTGCCTTTGCCTACCAGCTTTCCTATGTACATTACACTTAAACATTCTATAGGCTTAAGTTGTTGGATAGCTGGCTTGTAGCCCAGACATTGCTCAAAAGGTGAGCTTCCTTTCCTAGGCCCTGTCGTGGCTGGTAGAATGTTGTGCAATGTTGTGGCTGTGTGTTCCATTTCCGCCCAAAACTGGGGTGGTAAATTAGCCTCATATCGCATGGCCCGGCCTGGTTCGGCTGTGATGTCGTTGACCTTCTCAGCTATGGGATTGCTATCTTTATCACCTGGAGCACTAGTCTTCCAAATGAATTGTAGGGGTTTCCACCACTCTATAATCTCAGTTGGGACATCGAACTCGTTGTCGCAAGTGATCTGTCTGACTTTCTTCCCTGTCTGCCTTTCAAACCATGCTACCGCTTGCTTCAAACAGTCTACAAACTCGTTCTTGTATCGTAAATAATAATCTTTGATGTACCCTGAGTAATCGTCTGTAACGCAAAATTTATAGTACTTACCGTGAATTGACATTACCGCCCATGGTCCGGAAGTATCTGTGTGCAAAATCTCACAAAGGTAACTCGCTCTCCTAATTCTATTAACCTTAAATCTGGGTAACACTTTAGCTTTCCCTATCATACATGCTTCACAAAATCTAACACTATCCTCGCTTCCTGTTAATTTTCTACCCATTGCCTTGCCTAATGCATAGGTCTTCGGTAAAGCTTTATGCCCACTACACTGATGTATGACGTAAATGTCAACGGGCTTACCCTTCTTACCTTTCTCAGGATACATAGCGTATAAAACGCTGCCTCTAGCTTCCTCGTTCTCACTTACTCTCGCTTACTTGCTCTCACTTTCTCTCTCTTTGGGGATTCCCGCCCCGCTTACCCCGTCTTATTCTTCTTCTCTTTCACTTTGGGGTTGTAACGCTCGTTTATGTTGAGGGGCTTGTCTTTCTCATTGTCCCAGCGATAGAGCATGCCAGGCGTAAGTCTCCCCCTCACGATCACGTCACTCTCTTTAATTATTATGGGGTGCTTTAGGATTAGTAGTTGCCCATTTTGGTGAATGATAGATCTGTGGTGGTTATGGTCCATGTTTCCAGTAGACATAATGTTGACTGGCACCCTGTTGTCTAACAACATATCTTTCTTTACCAGAACTGGCTTTCCTGATCCATCTATTCTTGTCAACCTCGCTTCCCCCATGTTTCGCACCACACTCTCTCCATTTCCGGTGACTAAGCTGACGGGTTCAATCTCTCGGACGTTGTGTACGATGTGCGGTGTACATGCTATATCCCTGGACGATCCGCTGTCTTGAACTATCATATTTTTCTTGCGTCCTACCGTCTCGCTATCGTCTACCATGAGGTTGTGATCTTCCTCTTCATCCTCCTCCTCACTCCCTTTCCCTTGGGCTTTGTTCTTTCTTCTCTTCTCAAATCTCTCCTCGTACATCCAATCAAGCTCTTCTCGTGCCTTGCAATACGATTTAAAGCTTATGGGAATTCCCGATCTCATCTCCTCGGAGGCTCTGGAGTGTTCTAGGTTTTCCGGGTCAAAGTCCTCATCATCCTCCTCCATATCCGAGTGTCCGTCTATTTCCCGTCTCTTCCTATCAAACTCCCTCTTTCTCGCTGCTGCCTGTTCTGGACTGAAGAACTTGTATGCATCTCCTGAGTGTAACTTCCGCAAAAATGCATTCTGTGTAACCCCTCTCGCTTCTACCTCATGCCAAATCTTCATAAGGTGGGGCATCGATCGCACGATGAAAAGAGCAAATTGATTGTCGTGGTTCTTAGCTAAGTCGAGTATTCCATAGTCTGTTATTCCTAAAAGCTCTGTGTAAAACTCGTTCTCTTGCCGTCCGGGTCGTAACACAGACCCTCTTTCACCACTATCTTTTCTGCTCCCTTCGTTGACGCATGTAGCAACCTAGCTATTTCCGTCTTCTCAGGTCTTGGATGTCCTTCACTGTGTCTGAACTCACACTCCCACTTAGCTCTTTCCTTAGATTTTGCACTCTGAGTGGTTCTAGCTGCTCGCTTCTCTATGACTGTCTCTCTTGTGGTTTGTGGTGTGCCTGCTGCATGCTTCAGAAATACTTCGTTCACAGCCCAAAACACATCTGTCAACAGTCCATCTGCCTCTGCTACTCTCTCTCCTTCCTTTTTTGTCATCATCACAATATCTCACGTTTCATCATCCAAAACACACAGGTTGTTCAGCTGTTCACTTATCCTCTTAAAGTCTTCAAAGCTTATTACCTTTCCGTGTTCTGTGCCTCTTTTACTGCTCTTCCCCACAGGTGTTTCATGTGTGTGTGTCTCGCTTGTCTGCTCTGTCTGCGACTCTACACTGTCTCCTACTCTATCCAGAGGAGACGGACCTTGTGGTAGTAGATGGTGGCCAAGACTTGCCCTCACTTGTCCCTCCTATACGCTCATCAGCCTCATCAAATGCGCTCTCTTTTCCAGCTCTAGTCCCGCCGGTCCTTGCTTTTTCCCTGGCAAAACTGAGCATCATTCCGTGAATCTGTACTAACTCCTTTCTTACTGGGTTTTTCGACACTTTTCGTGTCTTTTTTCTCCGATATTTGCGGGACTTAGCGAGTTTTTCTTCATGGGTTTTGCCGTAACTTTTTGCGAGATTTGCTGTGCACTCGCCCCCTTTCCCTCCCTCTCTCTCAGTATGCTTATCATCTCACTCTCCGACGAATAATCACGGGAAGGGCGTGGGCGACGTGAATGGTCTTGTGCTAGGTCAATGTCAGGGAATAGTGGGTCTTGACGGGCATGATAACCACATAAGTCTGCATAGTATTACAGTGGCCTCTTTGCTGCCTCACCCGCCTTGCCCCAACTTCCCCCCTGTCCAAACTTAACTCCACACTGTTCTCCCTTCCAGTTCAACCCAGTACAACGAGTGGTTAGTGGGCCTGTGGTGTGGCTCTTAGGAGTGAATGTAGTGGGACGTGGTGTTTCGTTCTTTGATTGTCTTGAGTTCTGAGGGGGTGTGGGTGTCGGTTTCTCACTTTTCCGTTTCTCTTTCTCTTTCACTTGCGAGGGTTTTGGTTGCAATGGTGAGGATTGCACACGTTGTATGTCTCGTGAGGTGGTGAGGGCAGGAGTGGTTGTTGTAGAGGTGTCGGGGTGTTGAGCACTAGTGAGAGTGCGAGGTGGAGGGTTGTGGGGTCTGTCTCGGAGTGTGTTTCGAGCCAATGGAGCACTCGACAGCTCCCCCCCCCCCCCCCCCCCCACGGGCTCTTGCGGGTTGATCTAAGGGTTTGTTGTCACTTTGCTCCTTGGGAGGCTCACTATCCTCCTCGCCCTCTTGCTCTGCTTCACGAGCAATAATGCTTTCCCCACTTTCTATGTTTCCCTCCATTGCTTCTTCTGCACCCTCCATCATGAATAGCCCATACTCTTCTTCTTCTGAGCTGTCTCCCCCTTCAGATTTGTCTCCTTCTTCCTCCTCACCCTCCTCTCCTACTTCTCCTCTCATAAGAGTGACTCCTTTGGCTCCTTTCTTTTTAAACTTGCCACTCTTGTCTCTTTGTTTTCCTTTTGTGGAGTTAGAGTGAGCTGACTTTGGACTAGTTCGTTTGGGGCCTGACTTTTGTTTGGGGCAAAAACGCTTTGCGTGTCCAGTCTGGTAGCAGTTATAGCATGTCGCTGTTAGCCACCACTCCTGCTCTGAACTATCACTACCATTCTTGTTGCCCTTGCCCTTCCCGTTCTTAGTCCATTTCTTGTTATTCTCTCTCTTTTCTCCCTTCTCTCCTCCCTCTCCTTCTCCAAACAGTAGATTCGCTCCCTTACCCTCTCTCTTCCTCTCTTTCTCCTTCCTACGTTCCTTTCTCAGTCTCTTCTGCTTCGCTTCCCACAAAACGTAAATTTCTCTTGCCGACTCTACCATATCATCATGTGTTGGCCTGCTCGCTGCTGCTAATCTATAATGATCGTTGAGGTACGCGGGCCCATAGGCCTCATGCTAGCTTCTCTAACAACCCATTTACTGCATCCTCTGGCTCAAAGGGCTTCCCTCTCAGGGCTTCTAGCCAGTTCTTCTGCAGTAGATGTTGTGTTAGATACTCGTCCATATCCTCTGTCGGTCTCGGTCTCATCTCTTTAAATGCTTTCTCCTCTATGTATCTCGCCGCAACACTTACATTATCGTATTTTGCTTGACAATGCCGACTTTCTCAAACGGGCAATGAACGTTTTTGCTGCGAAGAAATTGAACCACCTTAGATTCCGAGAATGCTGTAGTTACGAGAAGTTGGAACATCCTGCAGCGATGCAGATATTGCTGTTCTTCTCTGTATCTTTTCTTCCTCAGCAAGTACACGTCTTTGTTGGTTCTTGTCATCGCTCTTTTCTTCTTTCTGTTCGCCCTATCCTCCCAAGCCTTCTTCTCTTCCTTTGAGAGGTCTTTCCAGTTGGCAGGTTTCTCTTGCTGTGTCTTCTGGTCTTGTGGTGTTTGGCTACTTCTCTGTCTCAGTTGTCGTGTTTGTTGTGTCTCCGTTTCATCTTCTTCGTCGTCTGATCCTTCCGGCGTGTCCACCTCGTGTGGTTCTCTCGGTTCTTCCATTTCTTCTGCTTTTCTCATCCTGTCTCTATTGTAACCATACTTTGTTCTTGCCGCTTTAAGGTCTTTGAAAGCATAATGAAACATATCCCCGAGTGTTGTGCTAATCCCGTAGGCATACTCCTCTATCTGGTAATAACAACTCTGTAAATCCTTTTTATTTCCGCTAAACACCGGAGTCTGAGACATCAATTGTCTCATGCTGATGGTGCCGAAATTCGTTTCCCCAGCGGCTCATAACCGTTGATTAGGTAATACCCGGTCACTCACGGACCTAATACCTTAGACGCTGGTTTGCTGAGAGACTTCGTTAGAAGCCACGATACCAATCGACACTTTTAATCCGCACGTAGATAGCAGAACTGACAAACTCAAAGGTAATAATGAAACTGAAATAAAGTCCGCACGACTGTAATTATTACACAATGGTCAGTGTCCACTTCTGAATGCCAATATGGACCGTTACGTCCGTTAGAATTATTGACTAGAACTATACGGATAAATTACTACCTGTCGGATACGCCCCTTCACCTTTCCAAGTGGCAACCACTATGGTCCTACCCGCCACAAGGGGTGACAAAGCCATCGCCCCGGCAGTCATTCGCCAAATGGGTCTCACTCCATTGCACGACTCTGACCGACTCGGACTGACGGCGCGATCACAAGCGCGACAGTTCGCCGAGACAGAGTTAAGACAGGCATTGACAACCCGAGCCGAACAGGTAGCTCCCACCGGCGGAGGCACGGGACATGAACTACACAAGATTATAATGGAAAGAGCTCAAGGGCTACCTGGATACCGGAAATGATAGCATGGCCCAAATCACATTCGCGGGTAAACGTTTATAGACAAATATGGACGTCTGTTTGATTTTACTAAGACAGGCCCGCTCGGATATATCAGGGGTGCAAACGACGAACGGAGCGCGATCGTAGGACGTGTCCCGTTGACAGTCAAATTCCTGTCCGGGATGTCTTATACCATTCATGTAATTACTAAAAGTAAAACCTAATTGTCCTACCAACGATCGTAGCTAGTCTGACCACAGGTGGGGATTGCAAAGACTGAATACAGCACGCAGTCTTATGCTATGATGATTGACTCGTCCGGACCACGTACACTTTAGTGTGACTGCCTGGTGCCAGCCTGAGCTCAGAGAGTCACAAAAAATGTGGTGTGTGTGATTAAAGCTCTGTATCAGAGTTCGCGCAACAAGCGGCTCGATAATCTGTTTGACCAGTATAACTTAATATAATGATCCGCAACTCACAACTCACAGCGTCTGCAGTACTAAAGCTATATAACGCGCCAAACCAACAGAAGGCGCGCAGATCGACATGACTTGCCGGATATAAGTAATTGCTCTACCGACACCGTTAGTGTTATACGGCCGGCCCTTGTAACTGTTAATATTGATTATTAGTTCTAACACGGGGGGCGGGGGGGGGGGGGGGTAAGGACACTGACCGAGCGGTAATATTAATAATTGTATTAAATTTTTTATTGATTTTGATAGTAATATATGATTTTGAATATTATTATTTTTTGATTGACTTTGAAAGTAACTTGAAATGGATGCCGGCATCCAGTAGCCTGCTACAAATAATAATAATAATAATAATAATAATAATAATAATAATAATAATAATAATAATAATAATAGTGCTTCTCTGTCAATGGCTGATGCATTTTTGCACATGCGCCTCCATCGTCTCACCCGTGAGGGGAGTACGAAGAATTGACGATAAGCTCTAATGACACCCCCGCAAGGGCAGTTCCAACACTTCCAGACGGACCGGTATGTTCAATGAAAATACTGGTCCAGACGGAGCGGTATGTTCAATGAAAATACTGGTGGCACCGACGGGAATCGAACTGGCGACAGGGCCCAGATGGTAGAACTTGACCACTGGGCTATCACGGTGTCCACTAATAATAATAATAATAATAATAATAATAATAATAATAATAATAATAATAGTGCTTCTCTGTCAATGGCTGATGCATTTCTGCACATGCGCCTCCATCGTCTCACCCGTGAGGGGAGTACGAAGAATTGACGATAAGCTCTAATGACACCCCCGCAAGGGCAGTTCCAACACTTCCAGACGGGCCGGTATGTTCAATGAAAATACTGGTCCAGAAATAGACCGGTATGTTCAATGAAAATACTGGTGGCACCGACGGGAATCGAACTGGCGACAGGGCCCAGATGGTAGAACTTGACCACTGGGCTATCACGGTGTCCAATAATAATAATAATAATAATAATAATAATAATAATAATAATAATAATAATAATAATAATAATAATAATAATAATAATAATAGTGCTTCTCTGTCAATGGCTGATGCATTTCTGCACATGCGCCTCCATCGTCTCACCCGTGAGGGGAGTACGAAGAATTGACGATAAGCTCTAATGACACCCCCGCAAGGGCAGTTCCAACACTTCCAGACGGGCCGGTATGTTCAATGAAAATACTGGTCCAGAAATAGACCGGTATGTTCAATGAAAATACTGGTGGCACCGACGGAAATCGAACTGGCGACAGGGCCCAGATGGTAGAACTTGACCACTGGGCTATCACGGTGTCCAATAATAATAATAATAATAATAATAATAATAATAATAATAATAATAATAATAATAATAATAGTGCTTCTCTGTCAATGGCTGATGCAAATCTGCAGCGCCTCCATCGTCTCACCCGTGAGGGGAGTACAAAGAATTGACGATAAGCTCTAATGACACACCCGCACTGGCAGTTCCAACACTTCCAGACGGACCGGTATGTTCGATGAAAATACTGGTGGCACCGACGGGAATCGAACTGGCGACAGGGCCCAGATGATAGAACATGACCACTGGGCTATCACGGTTTCCAATTAATAATAATAATAATAATAATAATAATAATAATAATAATAATAATAATAATAGGCTTCCTCAGACTATAGCATCAGATCCAGATACTGGACATGTGCCTCCATTAATAATAATAATAATAATAATAATAATAGTGCTTCTCTGTCAATGGCTGATGCATTTCTGCACATGCGCCTCCATCGTCTCACCCGTGAGGGGAGTACGAAGAATTGACGATAAGCTCTAATGACACCCCTGCAAGGGCAGTTCCAACACTTCAAGACGAGCCGGTATGTTCAATGAAAATACTGGTCCAGACGGATTGATATGTTCAATGAAAATACTGTGTCCATATACTGGTCCAGACGGATCGGTATGTTCAATGAAAATACTGGTGGCACCGACGGGAATCGAACTGGCGACAGGGCTCAGATGGTAGAACTTGACCACTGTGCTATCACGGTGTCCATAAATAATAATAATAATAATAATAATAATAATAATAATAGTGCTTCTCTGTCAATGGCTGATGCATTTCTGCACATGCGCCTCCATCGTCTCACCCGTGAGGGGAGTACGAAGAATTGACGATAAGCTCTAATGACACCCCCGCAAGGGCAGTTCCAACACTTCCAGACGGGCCGGTATGTTCAATGAAAATACTGGTCCAGAAATAGACCGATATGTTCAATGAAAATACTGGTGGCACCGACGGGAATCGAACTGGCGACAGGCCCAGATGGTAGAACTTGACCACTGGGCTATCACGGTGTCCATAAATAATAACAATAATAATAATAATAATAATAATAATAATAATAATAATAATAATAATAATAATAATAATAATAATAATAGTGCTTCTCTGTCAATGGCTGATGCATTTCTGCACATGCGCCTCCATCGTCTCACACGTGAGGGGAGTACGAAGAATTGACGATAAGCTCTAATGACACCCCCGCAAGGGCAGTTCCAACACTTCCAGACGGGCCGGTATGTTCAATGAAAATACTGGTCCAGAAATAGATCGGTATGTTCAGTGAAAATACTGGTGGCACCGACTGGAATCGAACTGGCGACAGGGCCCAGATGGTAGAACTTGACCACTGTGCTATCACGGTGTCCATAATAATAATAATAATAATAATAATCATAATATTAATAATAATAATAATAATAATAGTGCTTCTCTGTCAATGGCTGATGCATTTCTGCACATGCGCCTCCATCGTCTCACCCGTGAGGGTAGTACGAAGAATTGACGATAGGATCTAATGACACCCCCGCAAGGGCAGTTCCAACACTTCCAGACGGACCGGTATGTTCAATGAAAATACTGGTCCAGAGGGACCGGTATGTTCAATGAAAATATTGCTGTTGACATTCAAGACAACAAAAAAAATTGATTTTTCTGTTTTGGTTGGAATTTCAGTTTTGGTTGGAATTTTGATTTTGGGTGAAAATTTAAATTTTTCAAATTAACTGCTATATTCGTCCGCAAAATATCGTAAATTTTCGCGAAATGTTACCGTTAAATTTGAAAATTTGAATTTTTGTCACAAAAATGAAAAACTGTCACAAAAATGAAAATCTGACACAAAAATGAAAAACTAATTTTTGTTGTTGTCTTGAATGTCAACAGCAATACTGATGGCACCGACGGGAATCGAACTGGCGACAGGGCCCAGATGGTAGAACTTGACCACTGGGCTATCGCGGTGTCCTAATAATAATAATAATAATAATAATAATAATAATAATAATAATAATAATAATAATAATAATAATAATAATAATAATAATAATAATAATAATAATAATAATAGTGTGTATCTCCTGCCAATTGCTGAGCCAAAAGGCCATGTGCATCCAGTCCTCCATTCCATAAGGAAAGTCTCCACACCAATCGGTGGAATAAAGGAAGTGACGGCATAGAACATTACTCTAGGAGCTTTATACCAATCAGCACATGGAAAGGACCGATGGAATAATGATAATAATAATAATAATAATAATAATAATAATAATAATATTAATAATAAAAGAAAAAGAAGAAGAAGAAGAAGAAGAAGAAGAAGCAAAACGATACAATAGTGAAGACTTCAAAAGGCAGAGAGTTGAAAAGTAAAGGAGAAAATAAGGGAGATTGCTTTAGTTAGCAGCCAGCTCTTAGCTTTCCTGCTGCGTGAGGGAGCACACTGCATCTCTCGCTTTCACACCTGCACACCTGGTTCTCCTGCTGGCAGCGAGAAAAAGCAGAAAGACGTGACTGAACTGAAGCGTTTGGATGCGAGAAATGCGGTTGCAGAAAGATAGAGACGGTGCTGGAGAGTCTCAGATTGA
>WBZZ01006362.1:167500-170000 GCA_019918135.1 Paulinella micropora
CATAATATAACATAACATAACATAACATAACATAACATAACATAACATAACATAACATACATACATACATACATACATACACACACATACATAATACATACATACATACATACATACATACATACATACATACACACACATACATAATACATAATACATACATACATACATACATACATACATACAAACATACATACATACATACAAACATACATACATACATACATACATACATACATAGATACATACATACATGCATACCGGTGTAGAGTGCGCGTTCTGCTGCCTTGGGGTCGAGTGTGGGGAAGAAGTGGTAGACGCTGTGCAGCGCCACACACAGCTCCTGCACCTCCTGCTTCACCTGGCCCGCCCAGCCGCCCTTGGCCGGCGACGGCGGCGACGAGGACGCGCGGGACGAGGCGCGGGAGGGAGGGTTCGAGCCGAACTGGAAGGTGGCCAGGCTGGCCGCGGACGAAGGAGTGCCTCCTTTAGAACTGGCCTGGTTGCTCTCTGGCCGGTGCTGGGGCGGCGTGGAGGCTTGCAGAGCGGTGGCAGCGGCAGCCGACAGCGGCAAGTGGAGGTTGAGGACGCGACAATGCGGACATTTGACATGCACAGGGCCGCTGCTGCGCGCGTCGCTGGGCAGTGCAGGGACGCCGATGATGCGGTTGCAGCCTTTGCAGAGTGTTCGCGACACGGCTTGCGGGGTGGTCTCTGCAGTGGGCGGTGTGGACGGGTCGGTGGGCGACGACGGGTCGCTGGCAGAGGCGAAGCGGTGGTGGTTGGGCAGCCGCTTTGTGGGGGAGTAGGCGGGCGAGGAGGCCGTGGAGGGCTGCGTGGAGGAGGACGCATTGCCCGCGGTGCTCGCCGCAAGCTCCTGCACCGCCCGCTGCCGCGCCGCGTACGCCGCCGCCGTGGACCGGATGGTGGACGGCGAGGGGTTGGAGATGTCCGAGGACGAGGACGAGGACGCAGGCTCTTTGGCAGGCGCTTTGGGCGACTGCTGCGGCTCAGCCAGCCTGATCCTGCCCACGTGCCGGCAGTGCGGACAGCACAGCTTGGCGCCGTGCTTGGCGTTGGGCGGGATGCCGATCACTTTCTGGCAGCCCTCGCACGCAGTGGTGTTGATTCTGGCCGGCGACTCTGTCCGGCCTAACGTGCCGGTGGTGGCCTGGCGCGGCGTGACAGGGCTGATGTGTCGGCAGTGCGGACAGCAGACTTTGGCGCCTTTGCGAGAG
The DNA here is from genome assembly GCA_019918135.1 of Paulinella micropora. NCBI lineage: Eukaryota > Cercozoa > Imbricatea > Euglyphida > Paulinellidae > Paulinella > Paulinella micropora. The sequence continues at coordinate 168,739 of WBZZ01006362.1, forward strand.
GCCGGGCCCGCCGGGAGACCCACCAGCTTGCCGCAGCCCAGACAAGTGATCTTGGTCATGGGCTGCTTGGGCGCGGAGGAAGACAGCGACGGAGAGGAGGAGGAGGAGGAGGAGGAGGAGGAGGAGGAGGAAGAAGAAGAAGAAGAAGAAGAAGAAGAAGAAGAAGAAGAAGAAGAAGAAAGCGCGGCGCGCGGGGAGGCAGAAGAGGACAAGGAAGCACGCTCGTCGAGCGGGAAGGTGCAGTCGGAGTCGCGGTCTGAGGAGTAGGTGGGGGAGGTGAAGAGGCCGCGTGGCAGCTCCTCGGACACGGCCGGCCCGCCCTCCTGGTTCACCAACATGGGAGGAATGCTCAGCTGGCCTGCCTTGGCCTGCTCCCAGCAGCCTATACCTGCACAGCACACACACGCCAGGCCACAAGATACACACGCCACACCAACTGCGCCACCCTCTCTGCACGCGTGACACAGCTGGGCTAGCTCAGGATGATCAGACACCAGCAGAAAGGAGAGAGAGAGAGAGAGAGAGAGAGAGAGAGAGAGAGAAGCATGTGTGTGTGTTTGTTTGGGAGGGGGGGGGGGGGATGGGTGAGTGTGTGTGTGTGGACATGCTCTGGCCTTCTGCCCCGACTTTTGCAGTCGAATCAGTTTGGAGGAACAAGGACGACAAAACACACGACCGCAAAACCTGTGCACATGCAGCCAACCATGTATGCGTGCGTGCTATATAAGGCACAGACGGTTGGAGTCTCGGCATTTTCTTCCGACACTTTGTTGTGAATCTTGCAAGCGAATATTTTGTGAATGCTGCGGGCGCATGCTTTGATGAAAAAACTTGCAGACTGGAAAAGCTATCAGGACAGACATGACAGAGTTTGATTTGGGGTTCGCTGCCAGCGTGGCGCGTACCGGCAGTGGTGTCTGCGGACCACCAGTCCGAAGCTGACTTTGCATCGCGCGCAGGCTGTGCAGTCGGCGTCGCGCTCCCAGCGTCGCCTGCCGATGGCCGCCCACGCCATCACCTCCTCCACGCGGCCCGTGCCGAGCCCCCACCTGCCGCCGCTGTCGCTGCCCGCGCTGCCGGCGCGCTGCTGGCTGTTTACGCGCTGTGTCGGTGGCTGGATGTTGCTGCTGCTGGGCGAGTCGCCGTTGGCTGCCATGGCCAGCAGCGGCACCGACGCAGCTGTGCCGCCAGCGTCTGCGGCGTCCGGCCACGACGCGGCGGAGATGGTGTATGCCTTGGCCAATTTGGCCTGGCAGCACAAA
>WBZZ01006362.1:175000-222500 GCA_019918135.1 Paulinella micropora
AATTAGTGACGGTCACTAGCAACAGTTTTTTAATGTATCTTGCCGGTGTCTGTAGTGATCGTCACTACAATATGAGTGCACATCACTACAACATGAGTGCTCATCACTTGCTTGTCATTGAATGGTACTGAGGAAGCAAAATTTTTAATAAATCGACGAAACGTAGTGCAGATCACTAGAAAAGATAGTGCAGATCACTAAATAAATTAGTTCAAACAAAAAAGTTGTCAGTGATGATCACTACATTTTCTTAGTGCTCATCACTAACCAAGTAATGATAGGTAGTGATGAGCACTACAGTGGTGTAGTGATCGTCACTAGCAAAAAGGTAGTGATAGTCACTACATCATCTTAGTGCTCATCACTGCATCCTGTTAGTGATGATCACTACAAATGTAGTGCTCATCACTACTGGTGTAGTGCTCATCACTACATCCTGTTAGTGATGATCACTACACAAGTGTAGTGCTCATCACTAACCGGATGTAGTGATGAGCACTAACTGTTATTAGTGATGATCACTAAATATGTAGTGCCCGTCACTAACTGTTGTTAGTGATGACTACTAAACACCTTTAGTGCCCGTCACTACTCTTGAGAGTGATGGGAACTGCAGTTATTTAGTTCTCATTACTATACTTGGCTGGTAGCAGTGACTTTACTTGTAGTGAGCCATCGCCACAATAATTACTTAAGTGACAGTCACTACAGTCATAGTACTTATCACAAAAATTAATGATTACAACTACACGCTTAGTGATTATCACTAATTACTGTGTAGTGGCTATCACTACATGGTTAGTGATGATCACTACATTTTTAGTGAATTCCCGATAGCAGAAAGAAAAAAACCTAAGTTTTTTTGCTTTCAGCTATCAGTAAGTCACTAAAAATGTAATGATCATCACTAATCATGTAGTGATAGCCACTACACAGTAATTAGTGATCAAGAAACCTGTCAACATGTCCTGGCGATCATTCCTGGCGATCACTTCTGCCCGCTTTTCACTTGGCTTACCGCTTCGTTTCCTTCCTGTTACAACTGTTGCTACATTCTCTATCTCACTTACTCTATCAACGTACATATAACTAGGTTTTAGTACAATCATTCTTCGGGTGCTTGGCACGTTGCGTTGCGACCGTCTGCATTCTTTCCTTTGGATTACTGACTTTGCATGGCCTTGCCGTTGCAGATGCTGCCAGTACAAAGTCTTGAAGCTGTTGCTTGGTCATTTTCAAATATTGTGGCTTCGTGTGTGTGTCCCAGCCAGGCCAACCATAAACTACTTCTCCACATAAACCGTTATCCTTAGCTTTGTTTGTCAAAGGGCCAAACATCCTTCAATTTTTGCCCGTTCTGCATGGGCCACCTGCTGTACTGGTACATCTGGACTATCACATGATCTTCACCGAGGAATTCATTTTCAAAGCCAAAAGCGCACAGCCCTGGATCCCCGTATTCGAACTCGCCGCCTGCTGCCAGTACGACGATATGCAGCTCAGGGTGGACTCCCCGTACAGACTGCAAGGTATATTTCTGCACTAGCAGCACAGCAAGCATTTTGTAAAGCACATACAGGGTGATAAGATGTGGCACCTGTCACTAAATGTTTTTCTTCAATGCCCACTGTTCTAGTCGCTCTCTGAAAGATTGCTCGACGCTTTCTAAATGCTTATCATATAATATTCCCTCAATTTCTAGCGGCGTGAGATGCGAGTTTTCCTAATTTGGAAAATAACACAAAAGGAGAGAGAGAGAGAGACAGACAGAGAGAGAGAGATGAGAGAGAGAGATCTTACTGATCGTCATTAATATTTAGTAACCATCACTTATCCGTTAGTGATGAACACTAATATTTTAGTGATCATCACTGTTATAGCAGTGACTATCACTAGTATATTAGTGACCATCACTAATGTCTAAGTGACCATCACTGACCTCTATAAGTGACCATCACTCATATCTAAGTGATCATCACTTATCCGTTAGTGATGAACACTAATATTGTAGTGATCATCACTATTGTAGAAGTGAGCATCACTAGTATATTAGTGATCATCACTAGCATTCAGACACAAATTTTAATGTTATCAGTATTATTATTATTATTATCATTATTATTATTATTATTATTTTGGACACCGTGATAGCCCAGTGATCAAGTTCTACCATCTGGGCCCTGTCGCCAGTTCGATTCCAGTCGGTGCCACCAGTATTTTCATTGAACATACCGGTCCGTCTGGAAGTGTTGGAACTGCCCTTGCGGGGGTGTCATTAGAGCCTATTGTCAATTCTTCGTACTCCCCTCACGGGTGAGACGATGGAGGCGCATGTGCAGAAATGCATCATCCATTGACAGAGAAGCACTATTATTATTATTATTATTATTATTATTATTATTATTATTATTATTATTATTATTATTATTATTATTATTATTATTATTATTATTATTATTATTATTATTATTATTATTATTATTATTATTATTATTATTATTATTATTATTATTATTATTAGGACACCGTGATAGCCCAGTGGTCAAGTTCTACCATCTGGGCCCTGTCGCCAGTTCGATTCCCGTCGGTGCCACCAGTATTTTCATTGAACATACCGCTCCGTCTGGACCAGTATTTTCATTGAACATACCGGTCCTTCTGGAAGTGTTGGAACTGCCCTTGCGGGGGTGTCATTAGAGCTTATCGTCAATTCTTCGTACTCCCCTCACGGGTGAGACGATGGAGGCGCATGTGCAGAAATGCATCAGCCATTGACAGAGAAGCACTATTATTATTATTATTATTATTATTATTATTATTATTATTATTATTATTATTATTATTATTATTATTATTATTATTATTATTATTCATGGACACCGTGATAGCCCAGTGGTCAAGTTCTACCATCTGGGCCCTGTCGCCAGTTCGATTCCCGTCGGTGCCACCAGTATTTTCATTGAACATACCGGTCTATTTCTGGACCAATATTTTCATTGAACATACCGGCCCGTCTGGAAGTGTTGGAACTGCCCTTGCGGGGGTGTCATTAGAGCTTATCGTCAATTCTTCGTACTCCCCTCACGGGTGAGACGATGGATGCGCATGTGCAGAAATGCATCAGCCGTTGACAGAGAAGCACTATTATTATTATTATTATTATTATTATTATTATTATTATTATTATTATTATTATTATTATTGACACCGTGATAGCCCAGTGGTCAAGTTCTACCATCTGGGCCCTGTCGCCAGTTCGATTCCCGTCGGTGCCACCAGTATTTTCATTGAACATACCGGTCTATTTCTGGACCAGTATTTTCATTGAACATACCGGCCCGTCTGGAAGTGTTGGAACTGCCCTTGCGGGGGTGTCATTAGAGCTTATCGTCAATTCTTCGTACTCCCCTCACGGGTGAGACGATGGAGGCGCATGTGCAGAAATGCATCAGCCATTGACAGAGAAGCACTATTATTATTATTATTATTATTATTATTATTATTATTATTATTATTATTATTCACCAGTATTTTCATTGAACATACCGGTCCGTCTGGACCAGTATTTTCATTGAACATACCGGTCCGTCTGGAAGTGTTGGAACTGCCCTTGCGGGGGTGTCATTACAGCCTATCGTCAATTCTTCGTACTCCCCTCACGGGTGAGACGATGGAGGCGCATGTGCAGAAATGCATCAGCCATTGACAGAGAAGCACTGTTATTATTATTATTATTATTATTATTATTATTATTATTATTATTATTATTATTATGGACACCGTGATAGCCCAGTGGTCAAGTTCTACCATCTGGGCCCTGTCGCCAGTTCGATTCCCGTCGGTGCCACCAGTATTTTTGAACATACCGGTCCGTCTGGAAGTGTTGGAACTGCCCTTGCGGGGGTGTCATTAGAGCTTATCGTCAATTTTTCGTACTCCCCTCACGGGTGAGACGATGGAGGCGCATGTGAAGAAATGCATCAGCCATTGACAGAGAAGCACTATTATTATTATTATTATTATTATTATTCACCAGTATTTTCATTGAACATACCGGTCCGTCTGGACCAGTATTTTCATTGAACATACCGGTCCGTCTGGAAGTGTTGGAACTGCCCTTGCGGGGGTGTCATTAGAGCCTATCGTCAATTCTTCGTACTCCCCTCACGGGTGAGACGATGGAGGCGCATGTGCAGAAATGCATCAGCCATTGACAGAGAAGCACTATTATTATTATTATTATTATTATTATTATTATTATTATTATTATTATTATTATTATTATTATTATTATTATTATTATTACTTATGGACACCGTGATAGCCCAGTGGTCAAGTTCTACCATCTGGGCCCTGTCGCCAGTTCGATTCCCGTCGGTGCCACCAGTATTTTCATTGAACATACCGGTCCGTCTGGAAGTGTTGGAACTGCCCTTGCGGGGGTGTCATTAGAGCCTATCGTCAATTCTTCGTACTCCCCTCACGGGTGAGACGATGGAGGCGCATGTGCAGAAATGCATCAGCCATTGACAGAGAAGCACTATTATTATTATTATTATTATTATTATTATTATTATTATTATTATTATTATTATTATTATTATTATTTTTATTATGGAGGCACGTGTTCAGGATCTGGATCTGATGCTATAGTATGAGGAAGCCTACTATTATTATTATTATTATTATTATTATTATTCCCGTCGGTGCCACCAGTATTTTCATTGAACATACCGGTCTATTTCTGGACCAGTATTTTCATTGAACATACCGGCCCGTCTGGAAGTGTTGGAACTGCCCTTGCGGGGGTGTCATTAGAGCTTATCGTCAATTCTTCGTACTCCCCTCACGGGTGAGACGATGGAGGCGCATGTGCAGAAATGCATCAGCCATTGACAGAGAAGCACTATTATTATTATTATTATTATTATTATTATTATTATTTTCCATGGGCTGATTGGTAGAAAGCTCCTAGAGTAATGTTCTATGCCGTCACTTCCTTTATTCCACAGATTGGTGTGGAGACTTTCCTTATGGAATGGAGGACTGGATGCACATGGCCTTTTGGCTCAGCAATTGGCAGGAGATACACTATTATTATTATTATTATTATTATTATTATTATTATTATTATTATTATTACCTGATAACTGGCTATGCATCAGCCTTGCGTTCCATGAGCAGAAAGGCGTACACCTGTCTACTTCCCGCTGCTTTAACACCAGCTCTGTACGATTTCAGGAAAAACCCTTTAGAGAGCAAAGTTCCAAGAGTATCCCTATGGTTGTGGGACATGCTGTTTGATTTACAGCTATCTGTAACCATAACATACTTTACCCGTTCGTCCTTTATTATTTTCAGCAGGATTTTATGCTTATGGGCTGGTTTCCAACCTTTCCAGAACAAAATTACTGTTATGTTTTTTGTTCCAGTTCAACGCACGTGGCATTAAACCAACGCGATGGGCTTAAGCTTGTGCACCCCATCGAATAACAGGCAACTCCTTAGACCACACAACGCGGTCGATAGACGCATTGTAGGAACTTAAAGAGCAGAAACAGCTCTTATCCAAACAAACCCCTATCAAGTTATCATGGGCGGCCCACAATACGCTGTATTTTTCAAACCTGCTAAGGAATGCAATCTCAAAATGTCTGGTCTCTATACCAGCGACTGCACCCCAATCATCGCTCAGGGCAAAAAGAAGCACATCTCCCGATGCACACCCAATATCCAAGAGACACATGTTTTTTTTTTTCATCCCTGGGGATCCCTCCGAAACATGTCGCAAGGGATTGACTCGTCAGAGTCCCACCAATCCCATCACCTACACTACCAAGGTCCCTAATAGGTAAAGGTCCCCTCAACTGTTGCGTTAGTCGCACCCGCCAGGCAGGAGCGGGCGGAAGAAACCGAGGATTAGAATTCCCACAATCCTCATGAACGCATACAGTGACACAAAACCTATTCATGTTGCCACAGCTGGTACAAACCCAAGGTGGCATTTCCGATTCCACTTCCAACGCCGAGGTACCACCACCCTGCCAAACATATTATTACTATTATTACTATTCCTTGACATGATATGCATTAACCTCTAAGTGACAATCACTAACCTCTAAGTGACCATCACTAACTTCAAAGTGATAATCACAAACTTCATAGTGACCATCACTAACTTCATAGTGACCATCACTAAATGCTAAGTGACCATCACTAACCTCTAAGTGACCGCACGCGCATCTGAATTAATATGACATTGTTTACGGCAGCGGCCTCAAGGCTAAGCAAAATATGACATTGTTTACGGCAGCGGTGTCAAGGCTTATTATTATTATTATTATTATTTATTTATTTATTTATTATTATTATTATTATTATTATTATTATTATTATTATTATTATTATTATTATTATTATTATTATTATTATTATTATTTGGACACCGTGATAGCCCAGTGGTCAAGTTCTACCATCTGGGCCCTGTCGCCAGTTCGATTCCCGTCGGTGCCACCAGTATTTTCATTGAACATACCGGTCTATTTCTGGACCAGTATTTTCATTGAACATACCGGCCCGTCTGGAAGTGTTGGAACTGCCCTTGCGGGGGTGTCATTAGAGCTTATCGTCAATTCTTCGTACTCCCCTCACGGGTGAGACGATGGAGGCGCATGTGCAGAAATGCATCAGCCATTGACAGAGAAGCACTATTATTATTATTATTATTATTATTATTATTATTATTATTATTATTATTATTATTATGGACACCGTGATAGCCCAGTGGTCAAGTTCTACCATCTGGGCCCTGTCGCCAGTTCGATTCCCGTCGGTGCCACCAGTATTTTCATTGAACATACCGGTCTATTTCTGGACCAGTATTTTCATTGAACATACCGGTCCGTCTGGAAGTGTTGGAACTGCCCTTGCGGGGGTGTCATTAGAGCCTATCGTCAATTCTTCGTACTCCCCTCACGGGTGAGACGATGGAGGCGCATGTGCAGAAATGCATCAGCCATTGACAGAGAAGCACTATTATTATTATTATTATTATTATTATTATTATTATTTTTTTTTTTTATTATTATTATGGAGGCACGTGTTCAGGATCTGGATCTGATGCTATAGTATGAGGAAGCCTACTATTATTATTATTATTATTATTATTATTATTATTATTATTATTTTCCATGGGCTGATTGGTATAAAGCTCCTAGAGTAATGTTCTATGCCGTCACTTTCTTTATTCCACCGATTGGTGTGGAGACTTTCCTTATGGAATGGAGGACTGGATGCACATGGCCTTTTGGCTCAGCAATTGGCAGGAGATACACTATTATTATTATTATTATTATTATTATTATTATTATTATTGGACACCGTGATAGCCCAGTGGTCAAGTTCTACCATCTGGGCCCTGTCGCCAGTTCGATTCCCGTCGGTGCCACCAGTATTTTCATTGAACATACCGGTCTATTTCTGGACCAGTATTTTCATTGAACATACCGGCCCGTCTGGAAGTGTTGGAACTGCCCTTGCGGGGGTGTCATTAGAGCTTATCGTCAATTCTTCGTACTCCCCTCACGGGTGAGACGATGGAGGCGCATGTGCAGAAATGCATCAGCCATTGACAGAGAAGCACTATTATTATTATTATTATTATTATTATTATTATTACCTGATAACTGGCTATGCATCAGCCTTGCGTTCCATGAGCAGAAAGGCGTACACCTGTCTACTTCCCGCTGCTTTAACACCAGCTCTGTACGATTTCAGGAAAAACCCTTTAGAGAGCAAAGTTCCAAGAGTATCCCTATGGTTGTGGGACATGCTGTTTGATTTACAGCTATCTGTAACCATAACATACTTTACCCGTTCGTCCTTTATTATTTTCAGCAGGATTTTATGCTTATGGGCTGGTTTCCAACCTTTCCAGAACAAAATTACTGTTATGTTTTTTGTTCCAGTTCAACGCACGTGGCATTAAACCAACGCGATGGGCTTAAGCTTGTGCACCCCATCGAATAACAGGCAACTCCTTAGACCACACAACGCGGTCGATAGACGCATTGTAGGAACTTAAAGAGCAGAAACAGCTCTTATCCAAACAAACCCCTATCAAGTTATCATGGGCGGCCCACAATACGCTGTATTTTTCAAACCTGCTAAGGAATGCAATCTCAAAATGTCTGGTCTCTATACCAGCGACTGCACCCCAATCATCGCTCAGGGCAAAAAGAAGCACATCTCCCGATGCACACCCAATATCCAAGAGACACATGTTTTTTTTTTTTCATCCCTGGGGATCCCTCCGAAACATGTCGCAAGGGATTGACTCGTCAGAGTCCCACCAATCCCATCACCTACACTACCAAGGTCCCTAATAGGTAAAGGTCCCCTCAACTGTTGCGTTAGTCGCACCCGCCAGGCAGGAGCGGGCGGAAGAAACCGAGGATTAGAATTCCCACAATCCTCATGAACGCATACAGTGACACAAAACCTATTCATGTTGCCACAGCTGGTACAAACCCAAGGTGGCATTTCCGATTCCACTTCCAACGCCGAGGTACCACCACCCTGCCAAACATATTATTACTATTATTACTATTCCTTGACATGATATGCATTAACCTCTAAGTGACAATCACTAACCTCTAAGTGACCATCACTAACTTCAAAGTGATAATCACAAACTTCATAGTGACCATCACTAACTTCATAGTGACCATCACTAAATGCTAAGTGACCATCACTAACCTCTAAGTAACCGCACGCGCATCTGAATTAATATGACATTGTTTACGGCAGCGGCCTCAAGGCTAAGCAAAATATGACATTGTTTACGGCAGCGGTGTCAAGGCTTATTATTATTATTATTATTTATTTATTTATTTATTATTATTATTATTATTATTATTATTATTATTATTATTATTATTATTATTATTAGTGGACACCGTGATAGCCCAGTGGTCAAGTTCTACCATCTGGGCCCTGTCGCCAGTTCGATTCCCGTCGGTGCCACCAGTATTTTCATTGAACATACCGCTCCGTCTGGACCAGTATTTTCATTGAACATACCGGTCCGTCTGGAAGTGTTGGAACTGCCCTTGCGGGGGTGTCATTAGAGCTTATCGTCAATTCTTCGTACTCCCCTCACGGGTGAGACGATGGAGGCGCATGTGCAGAAATGCATCAGCCATTGACAGAGAAGCACTATTATTATTATTATTATTATTATTATTATTATTATTATTATTATTATTATTATTATTATTATTATGGACACCGCGATAGCCCAGTGGTCAAGTTCTACCATCTGGGCCCTGTCGCCAGTTCGATTCCCGTCGGTGCCACCAGTATTTTCATTGAACATACCGGTCTATTTCTGGACCAGTATTTTCATTGAACATACCGGCCCGTCTGGAAGTGTTGGAACTGCCCTTGCGGGGGTGTCATTAGAGCTTATCGTCAATTCTTCGTACTCCCCTCACGGGTGAGACGATGGAGGCGCATGTGCAGAAATGCATCAGCGATTGACAGAGAAGCACTATTATTATTATTATTATTATTATTATTATTATTATTATTATTATTATTATTATTATTATTATTATTATTGTGGACACCGTGATAGCCCAGTGGTCAAGTTCTACCATCTGGGCCCTGTCGCCAGTTCGATTCCCGTCGGTGCCACCAGTATTTTCATTGAACATGCCGGTCCGTCTGGAAGTGTTGGAACTGCCCTTGCGGGGGTGTCATTAGAGCCTATCGTCAATTCTTCGTACTCCCCTCACGGGTGAGACGATGGAGGCGCATGTGCAGAAATGCATCAGCCATTGACAGAGAAGCACTATTATTATTATTATTATTATTATTATTATTATTATTATTATTATTATTATTATTTTTATTATGGAGGCACGTGTTCAGGATCTGGATCTGATGCTATAGTATGAGGAAGCCTACTATTATTATTATTATTATTATTATTATTATTATTATTATTATTATTATTATTATTATTATTTTCCATGGGCTGATTGGTATAAAGCTCCTAGAGTAATGTTCTATGCCGTCACTTCCTTTATTCCACCGATTGGTGTGGAGACTTTCCTTATGGAATGGAGGACTGGATGCACATGGCCTTTTGGCTCAGCAATTGGCAGGAGATACACTATTATTATTATTATTATTATTATTATTATTATTATTATTATTATTACCTGATAACTGGCTATGCATCAGCCTTGCGTTCCATGAGCAGAAAGGCGTACACCTGTCTACTTCCCGCTGCTTTAACACCAGCTCTGTACGATTTCAGGAAAAACCCTTTAGAGAGCAAAGTTCCAAGAGTATCCCTATGGTTGTGGGACATGCTGTTTGATTTACAGCTATCTGTAACCATAACATACTTTACCCGTTCGTCCTTTATTATTTTCAGCAGGATTTTATGCTTATGGGCTGGTTTCCAACCTTTCCAGAACAAAATTACTGTTATGTTTTTTGTTCCAGTTCAACGCACGTGGCATTAAACCAACGCGATGGGCTTAAGCTTGTGCACCCCATCGAATAACAGGCAACTCCTTAGACCACACAACGCGGTCGATAGACGCATTGTAGGAACTTAAAGAGCAGAAACAGCTCTTATCCAAACAAACCCCTATCAAGTTATCATGGGCGGCCCACAATACGCTGTATTTTTCAAACCTGCTAAGGAATGCAATCTCAAAATGTCTGGTCTCTATACCAGCGACTGCACCCCAATCATCGCTCAGGGCAAAAAGAAGCACATCTCCCGATGCACACCCAATATCCAAGAGACACATGTTTTTTTTTTTCATCCCTGGGGATCCCTCCGAAACATGTCGCAAGGGATTGACTCGTCAGAGTCCCACCAATCCCATCACCTACACTACCAAGGTCCCTAATAGGTAAAGGTCCCCTCAACTGTTGCGTTAGTCGCACCCGCCAGGCAGGAGCGGGCGGAAGAAACCGAGGATTAGAATTCCCACAATCCTCATGAACGCATACAGTGACACAAAACCTATTCATGTTGCCACAGCTGGTACAAACCCAAGGTGGCATTTCCGATTCCACTTCCAACGCCGAGGTACCACCACCCTGCCAAACATATTATTACTATTATTACTATTCCTTGACATGATATGCATTAACCTCTAAGTGACAATCACTAACCTCTAAGTGACCATCACTAACTTCAAAGTGATAATCACAAACTTCATAGTGACCATCACTAACTTCATAGTGACCATCACTAAATGCTAAGTGACCATCACTAACCTCTAAGTGACCGCACGCGCATCTGAATTAATATGACATTGTTTACGGCAGCGGCCTCAAGGCTAAGCAAAATATGACATTGTTTACGGCAGCGGTGTCAAGGCTTATTATTATTATTATTATTATTTATTTATTTATTTATTATTATTATTATTATTATTATTATTATTATTATTATTATTATTATTATTATTATTATTATTTGGACACCGTGATAGCCCAGTGGTCAAGTTCTACCATCTGGGCCCTGTCGCCAGTTCGATTCCCGTCGGTGCCACCAGTATTTTCATTGAACATACCGGTCTATTTCTGGACCAGTATTTTCATTGAACATACCGGCCCGTCTGGAAGTGTTGGAACTGCCCTTGCGGGGGTGTCATTAGAGCTTATCGTCAATTCTTCGTACTCCCCTCACGGGTGAGACGATGGAGGCGCATATGCAGAAATGCATCAGCCATTGACAGAGAAGCACTATTATTATTATTATTATTATTATTATTATTATTATTATTATTATTATGGACACCGTGATAGCCCAGTGGTCAAGTTCTACCATCTGGGCCCTGTCGCCAGTTCGATTCCCGTCGGTGCCACCAGTATTTTCATTGAACATACCGGTCCGTCTGGACCAGTATTTTCATTGAACATACCGGTCCGTCTGGAAGTGTTGGAACTGCCCTTGCGGGGGTGTCATTAGAGCCTATCGTCAATTCTTCGTACTCCCCTCACGGGTGAGACGATGGAGGCGCATGTGCAGAAATGCATCAGCCATTGACAGAGAAGCACTATTATTATTATTATTATTATTATTATTATTATTATTATTATTATTTTTTTTTTATTATGGAGGCACGTGTTCAGGATCTGGATCTGATGCTATAGTATGAGGAAGCCTACTATTATTATTATTATTATTATTATTATTATTATTATTTTCCATGGGCTGATTGGTATAAAGCTCCTAGAGTAATGTTCTATGCCGTCACTTTCTTTATTCCACCGATTGGTGTGGAGACTTTCCTTATGGAATGGAGGACTGGATGCACATGGCCTTTTGGCTCAGCAATTGGCAGGAGATACACTATTATTATTATTATTATTATTATTATTATTATTATTATTATTATTATTATTATTATTACCTGATAACTGGCTATGCATCAGCCTTGCGTTCCATGAGCAGAAAGGCGTACACCTGTCTACTTCCCGCTGCTTTAACACCAGCTCTGTACGATTTCAGGAAAAACCCTTTAGAGAGCAAAGTTCCAAGAGTATCCCTATGGTTGTGGGACATGCTGTTTGATTTACAGCTATCTGTAACCATAACATACTTTACCCGTTCGTCCTTTATTATTTTCAGCAGGATTTTATGCTTATGGGCTGGTTTCCAACCTTTCCAGAACAAAATTACTGTTATGTTTTTTGTTCCAGTTCAACGCACGTGGCATTAAACCAACGCGATGGGCTTAAGCTTGTGCACCCCATCGAATAACAGGCAACTCCTTAGACCACACAACGCGGTCGATAGACGCATTGTAGGAACTTAAAGAGCAGAAACAGCTCTTATCCAAACAAACCCCTATCAAGTTATCATGGGCGGCCCACAATACGCTGTATTTTTCAAACCTGCTAAGGAATGCAATCTCAAAATGTCTGGTCTCTATACCAGCGACTGCACCCCAATCATCGCTCAGGGCAAAAAGAAGCACATCTCCCGATGCACACCCAATATCCAAGAGACACATGTTTTTTTTTTTTCATCCCTGGGGATCCCTCCGAAACATGTCGCAAGGGATTGACTCGTCAGAGTCCCACCAATCCCATCACCTACACTACCAAGGTCCCTAATAGGTAAAGGTCCCCTCAACTGTTGCGTTAGTCGCACCCGCCAGGCAGGAGCGGGCGGAAGAAACCGAGGATTAGAATTCCCACAATCCTCATGAACGCATACAGTGACACAAAACCTATTCATGTTGCCACAGCTGGTACAAACCCAAGGTGGCATTTCCGATTCCACTTCCAACGCCGAGGTACCACCACCCTGCCAAACATATTATTACTATTATTACTATTCCTTGACATGATATGCATTAACCTCTAAGTGACAATCACTAACCTCTAAGTGACCATCACTAACTTCAAAGTGATAATCACAAACTTCATAGTGACCATCACTAACTTCATAGTGACCATCACTAAATGCTAAGTGACCATCACTAACCTCTAAGTAACCGCACGCGCATCTGAATTAATATGACATTGTTTACGGCAGCGGCCTCAAGGCTAAGCAAAATATGACATTGTTTACGGCAGCGGTGTCAAGGCTTATTATTATTATTATTATTTATTTATTTATTTATTATTATTATTATTATTATTATTATTATTATTATTATTATTATTATTATTATTAGTGGACACCGTGATAGCCCAGTGGTCAAGTTCTACCATCTGGGCCCTGTCGCCAGTTCGATTCCCGTCGGTGCCACCAGTATTTTCATTGAACATACCGCTCCGTCTGGACCAGTATTTTCATTGAACATACCGGTCCGTCTGGAAGTGTTGGAACTGCCCTTGCGGGGGTGTCATTAGAGCTTATCGTCAATTCTTCGTACTCCCCTCACGGGTGAGACGATGGAGGCGCATGTGCAGAAATGCATCAGCCATTGACAGAGAAGCACTATTATTATTATTATTATTATTATTATTATTATTATTATTATTATTATTATTATTATTATTATTATGGACACCGCGATAGCCCAGTGGTCAAGTTCTACCATCTGGGCCCTGTCGCCAGTTCGATTCCCGTCGGTGCCACCAGTATTTTCATTGAACATACCGGTCTATTTCTGGACCAGTATTTGCATTGAACATACCGGCCCGTCTGGAAGTGTTGGAACTGCCCTTGCGGGGGTGTCATTAGAGCTTATCGTCAATTCTTCGTACTCCCCTCACGGGTGAGACGATGGAGGCGCATGTGCAGAAATGCATCAGCGATTGACAGAGAAGCACTATTATTATTATTATTATTATTATTATTATTATTATTATTATTATTATTATTATTATTATTATTATTATTATTATTATTATTATTATTGTGGACACCGTGATAGCCCAGTGGTCAAGTTCTACCATCTGGGCCCTGTCGCCAGTTCGATTCCCGTCGGTGCCACCAGTATTTTCATTGAACATGCCGGTCCGTCTGGAAGTGTTGGAACTGCCCTTGCGGGGGTGTCATTAGAGCCTATCGTCAATTCTTCGTACTCCCCTCACGGGTGAGACGATGGAGGCGCATGTGCAGAAATGCATCAGCCATTGACAGAGAAGCACTATTATTATTATTATTATTATTATTATTATTATTATTATTATTATTATTATTATTATTTTTATTATGGAGGCACGTGTTCAGGATCTGGATCTGATGCTATAGTATGAGGAAGCCTACTATTATTATTATTATTATTATTATTATTATTATTATTATTATTATTATTATTATTATTATTTTCCATGGGCTGATTGGTATAAAGCTCCTAGAGTAATGTTCTATGCCGTCACTTCCTTTATTCCACCGATTGGTGTGGAGACTTTCCTTATGGAATGGAGGACTGGATGCACATGGCCTTTTGGCTCAGCAATTGGCAGGAGATACACTATTATTATTATTATTATTATTATTATTATTATTATTATTATTATTATTATTATTATTATTATTACCTGATAACTGGCTATGCATCAGCCTTGCGTTCCATGAGCAGAAAGGCGTACACCTGTCTACTTCCCGCTGCTTTAACACCAGCTCTGTACGATTTCAGGAAAAACCCTTTAGAGAGCAAAGTTCCAAGAGTATCCCTATGGTTGTGGGACATGCTGTTTGATTTACAGCTATCTGTAACCATAACATACTTTACCCGTTCGTCCTTTATTATTTTCAGCAGGATTTTATGCTTATGGGCTGGTTTCCAACCTTTCCAGAACAAAATTACTGTTATGTTTTTTGTTCCAGTTCAACGCACGTGGCATTAAACCAACGCGATGGGCTTAAGCTTGTGCACCCCATCGAATAACAGGCAACTCCTTAGACCACACAACGCGGTCGATAGACGCATTGTAGGAACTTAAAGAGCAGAAACAGCTCTTATCCAAACAAACCCCTATCAAGTTATCATGGGCGGCCCACAATACGCTGTATTTTTCAAACCTGCTAAGGAATGCAATCTCAAAATGTCTGGTCTCTATACCAGCGACTGCACCCCAATCATCGCTCAGGGCAAAAAGAAGCACATCTCCCGATGCACACCCAATATCCAAGAGACACATGTTTTTTTTTTTTCATCCCTGGGGATCCCTCCGAAACATGTCGCAAGGGATTGACTCGTCAGAGTCCCACCAATCCCATCACCTACACTACCAAGGTCCCTAATAGGTAAAGGTCCCCTCAACTGTTGCGTTAGTCGCACCCGCCAGGCAGGAGCGGGCGGAAGAAACCGAGGATTAGAATTCCCACAATCCTCATGAACGCATACAGTGACACAAAACCTATTCATGTTGCCACAGCTGGTACAAACCCAAGGTGGCATTTCCGATTCCACTTCCAACGCCGAGGTACCACCACCCTGCCAAACATATTATTACTATTATTACTATTCCTTGACATGATATGCATTAACCTCTAAGTGACAATCACTAACCTCTAAGTGACCATCACTAACTTCAAAGTGATAATCACAAACTTCATAGTGACCATCACTAACTTCATAGTGACCATCACTAAATGCTAAGTGACCATCACTAACCTCTAAGTAACCGCACGCGCATCTGAATTAATATGACATTGTTTACGGCAGCGGCCTCAAGGCTAAGCAAAATATGACATTGTTTACGGCAGCGGTGTCAAGGCTTATTATTATTATTATTATTTATTTATTTATTTATTATTATTATTATTATTATTATTATTATTATTATTATTATTATTATTATTATTATTATGGACACCGTGATAGCCCAGTGGTCAAGTTCTGCCATCTGGGCCCTGTCGCCAGTTCGATTCCCGTCGGTGCCACCAGTATTTTCATTGAACATACCGGTCTATTTCTGGACCAGTATTTTCATTGAACATACCGGCCCGTCTGGAAGTGTTGGAACTGCCCTTGCGGGGGTGTCATTAGAGCTTATCGTCAATTCTTCGTACTCCCCTCACGGGTGAGACGATGGAGGCGCATGTGCAGAAATGCATCAGCCATTGACAGAGAAGCACTATTATTATTATTATTATTATTATTATTTGGACACCGTGATAGCCCAGTGGTCAAGTTCTACCATCTGGGCCCTGTCGCCAGTTCGATTCCCGTCGGTGCCACCAGTATTTTCATTGAACATACCGGTCTATTACTGGACCAGTATTTTCATTGAACATACCGGCCCGTCTGGAAGTGTTGGAACTGCCCTTGCGGGGGTGTCATTAGAGCTTATCGTCAATTCTTCGTACTCCCCTCACGGGTGAGACGATGGAGGCGCATGTGCAGAAATGCATCAGCCATTGACAGAGAAGCACTATTATTATTATTATTATTATTATTATTATTATTATGGACACCGTGATAGCCCAGTGGTCAAGTTCTACCATCTGGGCCCTGTCGCCAGTTCGATTCCCGTCGGTGCCACCAGTATTTTCATTGAACATACCGGTCTATTTCTGGACCAGTATTTTCATTGAACATACCGGTCCGTCTGGAAGTGTTGGAACTGCCCTTGCGGGGGTGTCATTAGAGCCTATCGTCAATTCTTCGTACTCCCCTCACGGGTGAGACGATGGAGGCGCATGTGCAGAAATGCATCAGCCATTGACAGAGAAGCACTATTATTATTATTATTATTATTATTATTATTATTATTATTTTTTTTTTTATTATGGAGGCACGTGTTCAGGATCTGGATCTGATGCTATAGTATGAGGAAGCCTACTATTATTATTATTATTATTATTATTATTATTATTATTATTATTATTTTCCATGGGCTGATTGGTATAAAGCTCCTAGAGTAATGTTCTATGCCGTCACTTTCTTTATTCCACCGATTGGTGTGGAGACTTTCCTTATGGAATGGAGGACTGGATGCACATGGCCTTTTGGCTCAGCAATTGGCAGGAGATACACTATTATTATTATTATTATTATTATTATTATTATTATTATTATTATTATTATTATTATTATTATTATTATTACCTGATAACTGGCTATGCATCAGCCTTGCGTTCCATGAGCAGAAAGGCGTACACCTGTCTACTTCCCGCTGCTTTAACACCAGCTCTGTACGATTTCAGGAAAAACCCTTTAGAGAGCAAAGTTCCAAGAGTATCCCTATGGTTGTGGGACATGCTGTTTGATTTACAGCTATCTGTAACCATAACATACTTTACCCGTTCGTCCTTTATTATTTTCAGCAGGATTTTATGCTTATGGGCTGGTTTCCAACCTTTCCAGAACAAAATTACTGTTATGTTTTTTGTTCCAGTTCAACGCACGTGGCATTAAACCAACGCGATGGGCTTAAGCTTGTGCACCCCATCGAATAACAGGCAACTCCTTAGACCACACAACGCGGTCGATAGACGCATTGTAGGAACTTAAAGAGCAGAAACAGCTCTTATCCAAACAAACCCCTATCAAGTTATCATGGGCGGCCCACAATACGCTGTATTTTTCAAACCTGCTAAGGAATGCAATCTCAAAATGTCTGGTCTCTATACCAGCGACTGCACCCCAATCATCGCTCAGGGCAAAAAGAAGCACATCTCCCGATGCACACCCAATATCCAAGAGACACATGTTTTTTTTTTCATCCCTGGGGATCCTTCCGAAACATGTCGCAAGGGATTGACTCGTCAGAGTCCCACCAATCCCATCACCTACACTACCAAGGTCCCTAATAGGTAAAGGTCCCCTCAACTGTTGCGTTAGTCGCACCCGCCAGGCAGGAGCGGGCGGAAGAAACCGAGGATTAGAATTCCCACAATCCTCATGAACGCATACAGTGACACAAAACCTATTCATGTTGCCACAGCTGGTACAAACCCAAGGTGGCATTTCCGATTCCACTTCCAACGCCGAGGTACCACCACCCTGCCAAACATATTATTACTATTATTACTATTCCTTGACATGATATGCATTAACCTCTAAGTGACAATCACTAACCTCTAAGTGACCATCACTAACTTCAAAGTGATAATCACAAACTTCATAGTGACCATCACTAACTTCATAGTGACCATCACTAAATGCTAAGTGACCATCACTAACCTCTAAGTAACCGCACGCGCATCTGAATTAATATGACATTGTTTACGGCAGCGGCCTCAAGGCTAAGCAAAATATGACATTGTTTACGGCAGCGGTGTCAAGGCTTATTATTATTATTATTATTTATTTATTTATTTATTATTATTATTATTATTATTATTATTATTATTATTATTATTATTATTATTATTATTATGGACACCGTGATAGCCCAGTGGTCAAGTTCTGCCATCTGGGCCCTGTCGCCAGTTCGATTCCCGTCGGTGCCACCAGTATTTTCATTGAACATACCGGTCTATTTCTGGACCAGTATTTTCATTGAACATACCGGCCCGTCTGGAAGTGTTGGAACTGCCCTTGCGGGGGTGTCATTAGAGCTTATCGTCAATTCTTCGTACTCCCCTCACGGGTGAGACGATGGAGGCGCATGTGCAGAAATGCATCAGCCATTGACAGAGAAGCACTATTATTATTATTATTATTATTATTATTATTATTATTATTATTGGACACCGTGATAGCCCAGTGGTCAAGTTCTACCATCTGGGCCCTGTCGCCAGTTCGATTCCCGTCGGTGCCACCAGTATTTTCATTGAACATACCGGTCTATTTCTGGACCAGTATTTTCATTGAACATACCGGCCCGTCTGGAAGTGTTGGAACTGCCCTTGCGGGGGTGTCATTAGAGCTTCTCGTCAATTCTTCGTACTCCCCTCACGGGTGAGACGATGGAGGCGCATATGCAGAAATGCATCAGCCATTGACAGAGAAGCACTATTATTATTATTATTATTATTATTATTATTATTATTATTATTATTATTATGGACACCGTGATAGCCCAGTGGTCAAGTTCTACCATCTGAGCCCTGTCGCCAGTTCGATTCCCGTCGGTGCCACCAGTATTTTCATTGAACATACCGGTCTATTTCTGGACCAGTATTTTCATTGAACATACCGGCCCGTCCCGAAGTGTTGGAACTGCCCTTGCGGGGGTGTCATTAGAGCTTATCGTCAATTCTTCGTACTCCCCTCACGGGTGAGACGATGGAGGCGCATGTGCAGAAATGCATCAGCCATTGACAGAGAAGCACTATTATTATTATTATTATTATTATTATTATTATTATTATTATTATTATTATTATGGACACCGTGATAGCCCAGTGGTCAAGTTCTACCATCTGGGCCCTGTCGCCAGTTCGATTCCCGTCGGTGCCACCAGTATTTTCATTGAACATACCGGTCCGTCTGGAAGTGTTGGAACTGCCCTTGCGGGGGTGTCATTAGAGCCTATTGTCAATTCTTCGTACTCCCCTCACGGGTGAGACGATGGAGGCGCATGTGCAGAAATGCATCAGCCATTGGCAGAGAAGCACTATTATCATTATTATTATTATTACTTTTATGCATTGAAATGAGTTTGAGTATGTACAACAACTACACCGTATGTTTATTACCGTTCACGCAGGGCTGGGCGAGCGTGTTACTGCTAGAGGGGTCTGCCACTCTTTGTTGTGATTGGGTGGTTCGGGTGTGTTGGGTTCGGTGGGGGGGAGGGGTGAGTGTGGGCTTGCAGGTGGGGGGGGAGTGGGGACTTGGGTGGAGCAGAGGCTGGCAGGGGAAGGAGGGGGATGTGGTGAGGCAGGCTGTGCAGCAGCAGCAGCAGAAGAAGAACAAGAAGAAACACGAAGACGAGACCACAAGTGGCTCGTCGTCATCGCTTGAGTCTTCTTCTGGTGTCTCTTCCCCCTGCCACCACATAACTTCATAGTGACCAACACTAAATGCTAAGTGACCATCACTAACCTCTAAGTGACCGCACGCGCATCTGAATTAATATGACATTGTTTACCGCAGCGGCGTCAAGGCTAAGCAAAATATGATATTGATTACGGCAGCGGTGTCAAGGCTTATTATTATTATTATTATTATTATTATTATTATTATTATTATTATCATTATTATTATTATTATTATTATTTAGGGAGTACATAGGCCATCGGTCCTTTCCATGGGCTGATTGGTATAAAGCTCCTAGAGTAATGTTCTTTGCCGTCACTTCCTTTATTCCACCGATTGGTGTGGAGACTTTCCTTATGGAATGGAGGATTGGATGCACATGGCCTTTTGGCTCAGCAATTGGCAGGAGATACACTATTATTATTATTATTATTATTATTATTATTATTATTATTATTATTAATGGAGGCACATGTCCAGGATCTGGATCTGATGCTATAGTCTGAGGAAGCCTATTATTATTATTATTTAGCCCAATGGCCTTACGGCGTTAAACTGTGATGCCAACTCAAAACCATTTGGTGGATGATGCTGGGGAGGAGGGTCGTTGAGCGCCTGTCGAAGATCTTAAACTCCGCTATGCCGGTTGATAGCCCGTGGACCCAGCGGATACCAAATTGTTATGGGTGGGGTTTTGAGGTAGTTCTAGCAACCATGCTTGGTGTACGCACTTGCACATTCGGCAACGTTTTGCAAGAGGTTGTTGGGACTGCGGAATAACCTCGGCTTAGTGTAGTCTTGCCCTCAGGAGTTCCATCGGTGGCCCCTATAATCAGTCGAGAGACTGACTAGGTGGGGATGGAGCACCTCGAACAAGGGCATGGAGGCTCATGTCCGGAAACGGATCCTGCCATCAGCTGCATCAGTATGCCTTAGAGGAAGTATATTATTATTATTATTATTATTATTATTATTATTATTATTATTATTATTATTATTATTATTATTATTCAGCCCAATGGCCTCAAGGCGTTAAACTGTGACGCCAACTCATAACCCTTTGGTGGTAGATGCTGGGGAGGAGGGTCGTTGCGCGCGTAAAAGATCTTAAACTCCGCATATGCTGGTTGATAGCCCAGGACCCAGCAGACACCAGATTGTTATGGGTGGGGTTTCGAGGCAGCTCTAGCAACCGCGCTTGGTGTATGCACTTGCACATTCGGTGACGTCTTGCAAGAGGTTGCTGGGACTGCGGAATAACCTCGGCTTAGTGCAGTCTTGCCCTCAGGAGCTCCATCGGTGGCCCCGATCATCAGGCGAGAGACTGACACGGGGTGGGTGGAGGACCTCGAACAAGGGTATTGGAGGCTTATGTCCGTTGAGGATATACCATTAGCTGCATCGGTACGCCTCAGATATAGTATTATTATTATTATTAATATTATTATGGAGGGGTGCACAGTATGGCACCCCACGGGAAGAGGAGGTGGTTGGGCCTCTTCCCACTGGTTTCGAGGCTATGTCGTTGTGTTGGCTCCGAGGCTATGTTGTTGTGTTGGTTCTGAGGCTATGTAGTTGTGTTGGTTCCGAGGCTCTGTTGTTGTGTGGGTTCCGAGGCTATGTCGATGTGGGTTCCAAGGCTATGTTGTTGTGTTGGTTCCGAGGCCATGTCGTTGTGTTGTTTTTTATAAGACATACACCACGTGGGATCAAAGGGGTATTTACATTCCGCGATCTAGGGGTGGCGGGTTTCGAGGCGTCCCAGATACTTACCACAAAACGTCCTCATGCGCTGGCAGACCGCATGAAATGTCTGCTACCCCTGTGAGTACCTCCATGCGGGACCTACCCAGTCTCGTGGAGCTCTCACGCGGGGAAGATCAATCATTTGTAGTTGATTTCCTGCAAGGTACCCGACACTGTGCGGGTAGTAGGGACTTCCTTTTGGGGCCTTCTATGCAGGATGGTTAGAGTCACTCTTCCCTCCCCAACATACTCACTGTAGTCCCTGTTGGGTCGAGGGATGGAGGCGCATGGCCCTCGGGCTCAGCCATGACAGATCAATATATATATTATTATTATTATTATTATTATTATTATTATTATTATTATTATTATTATTATTATTATTATTATTATTATTATTATTATTATTTTATGGACACCGTGATAGCCCAGTGGTCAAGTTCTACCATCTGGGCCCTGTCGCCAGTTCGATTCCCGTCGGTGCCACCAGTATTTTCATTGAACATACCGATCCATCTGGACCAGTATTTTCATTGAACATACCGGCCCGTCTGGAAGTGTTGGAACTGCCCTTGCGGGGGTGTCATTAGAGCTTATCGTCAATTCTTCGTACTCCCCTCACGGGTGAGACGATTGAGGCGCATGTGCAGAAATGCATCAGCCATTGACAGAGAAGCACCATTATTATTATTATTATTATTATTATTAATTACTATTCCTCTTGACATGCTATGGATTAAGTGATCAGCACTAAAACCTAAGTGGCCATCACTAACCTCTAAGTGACCGTCACTAACCCCTAAGTGACCGTCACTAACTTGTAAGTGACCATCACTAACTTGTAAGTGACCATCACTAATTGCTAAGTGACCATCACTACATACTATGTGGCTTTCACTATCAATTTAGTAATCATCACTGCCAAGTAAGTGACCAGGGACTCACAGGAACGGAGTCAGTGTTGCCCACTGTAAGCGATCGAGCTTATGTCCATAGCGCTCCAGAAACCACCCGCGATAAGAACGACTGTAAGAAACTGTAAGCGGTTGTCCACAAAAAATATCCTGTAACGATTGAACGTACACTTTATACGTTGATTTTGAGTTCCCAAAGACCACAAATTCGCAATTGGGAAGATCGCTGTGTTGAAGTAAGAAACCTCCACCCTTTTTCAATGCCTCATGCCCCGCTTCCAGATTTTTTTGGCACTGACTAACTATTTCATGACGCATATATTGGGGTACAACAAGCGAAACTCCTCCTCGATAGCAAGGACATAGCTATACCCAAGTGTTCGTTTCTGGGAATTAGTCCAGACACCATCGTACCTGAGCAACAATGTGTTCGCGTGACATAACAGAGATCCAAACCAGTTGGGATGTTTGGGGACAACTGCAACTCCCAATCCGGAGGCGCCGGGAATACGAACAAGAGAGAAGAATCCACAGTCCAGCAAGCGTGGCTTGCGTGCATGCGAACTAACATTCTCGCGAGCAGGGTCAGAATGTTCTTTTACCCAACGCGCACTTACCACCAGCTAACATACAACCAATAGTGACTCGCTACGATTATTCTTACGAGTAAAGATGGGTGGGCGGTGGTGGTGATGGGTGGGTGGGTGGGTGGGGGGGGGGGGACCAGGTCACGCTTGAATTCAATGATTTCTGGAGCGTCCTTTTTTTCTTCCCCTTCCCAGTTACCTTTCCAGCTCCCTTTTGTTTCGATTTCTGCTGTGCCTTACTCTTCTTCCCACCTGTCAACAAGCACTCTTCTGCTGTGGTGATGGGCACTTACTATGTAGTGATGGGCACTTACTATGTAGTACTATGTAGTGATACGCAATCTTCGACTAAAAAGAAAGTTACCTTCCTTTGCAATTGCTGTCTTCTCTTTCTTGCCCGGCGGCACGTAATCTTCCTCCTCATCTTCTTCCTCGTCGTCTTCCTCGTCCGACGTCTCGGGCTGTTTCCCCTCCTTGCAAGAGCTACGTTGGACTCCTACAAGCACAACTAACTGCAGAAAAAAAACATAACAATAAGCGCGCAGGACTATTCTTTTTCTTGTTCCTCTTCACTTACCTTTTTGCTTGTTCTTGGGTGGTGGTGGACACTTCCCGCTGTTCTTGCGTTCCTCTCCACTTTCTTCCTCTCCACTTTCTTCCTCGTCTTTGCCTTTACTCACTTTCTTCCTCTTCCTGGATTGCGGTTCAGATTCTTCGTCTTCTTCTTCGTCCGCGGCCTGCACTTGTTCTGACTGTAATTGGTCCCCTGGGTCATCTTCCTCCTCCTCCTCCTGCTGCTTCTGTTTCTTTCGTGCTGGGGGCGTCCCTTGATACTGGGAGGCTACAGCCGTGAGCTCCTCCTGGCGCCGTGCTTCGAATTTCGACAATGCCCCTTTCTGTTTGAGTTGAGGGAGAGAGAGAGAGAAAGAGAGACTTAGACAGAAAGGGGCAATGGTCACTACATGCTAGGTGATTGGCACTAATGACATATATAGGGAGAGAGGGAGAGACCTTTTTTGGTTTTTGACAGAGCAAGCGCATCCGCCAGAAGACAGTTGCGTTGATCATGTTGGCCGACCAGGGGCCCACAGCGTCGGTTAAAGAAGAAATTATGCAACCGCGTGTAACGTCGCGTGATATCGTCAGGGGTCCCCCCCTTCTTGAGAACACTCGTAGCGTGTTGCACCCACCGGCTGTAAGCTACACAGTACAAAACAGAGAGAAAGAAAAGCAGCATAGTAAGTGGATGCATATATATATAGATATATATATACATATATATATATAAAGAGAGAGAGAGAGAGATAGAGAGAAAGAAAGAGAGAGAGAGAGAGAGAGAGAGAGAGAGAGCGCAAGAGAGAGATCATACTATCGATTTTCTTGTTGGCATACGGGGAAATAGTGCAGCGCGACAAGATCACACAACTGATTGATTATGTGCCTGTTCAAAGACGCGTCCGTGATGCCTGGCACGCCAACCTACAGAGAGAGAGAGAGAGAGACCATCACTAACTGTTAAGTGACCATCACTAAGTGTTAAGTGACCATCACCAAGTGTTAAGTGACCATCACTAACTGTTAAGTGACCATCACTAACTGTTAAGTGACCATCACTGAATTCCGAGTGACCATCACTAACTGCTAAGTGACCATCACTAACTTCGAAAATACCATCACTAACCTCTAACCTCAAAGTGACCATCACTAACTTCCAAATGACCATCGCTAACTTCGAAGAGAGAGAGGAAGGCTTTGGGCACAATTTAACACTTTAAAATAGTAGTCGTGTTAAAGTGTGCCCAAAGCCTACAACAACCGGTGCAGCGTTTCGAGGCTGGTAGGGTCGCTAGCGTACCGTTATGTATGTATGCTTTCGAGTCTACCTGATCCGTAAAGGCTAGAGTGTGCTAGCTTACCGTTATGTCCAGCGACTAACCTCAAAGTGACCATCAATAACATCTAAGTGACCATCACTAACTTTTAAGTGACCATCACTTACATCTAAGTGACCATCACTAACGTTTAAGTGACCATCACTGGCTTCCGAGTGACCATCACTAACATCTAAATGACCATCACTAACTTCGAAGACACCATCACTAAACTCTAACCTCAAAGTGACCATCGCTAACTTCGAAGTGACTATCACCAACTTCAGAGAGAGAAGAGTGAGAGTATGTGTTTGAGACACACACAGAAAGTTATTACTATTTCTTATTATCATTATTATTATTATTATTATTTGTCCTTGCGGGGGTGTCATAGAGCCTATCGTCAATTCTTCGTACTCCCCTCACGGGTGAGACGATGGAGGCGCATGTGCAGATTTGCATCAGCCATTGACAGAGAAGCACTATTATTATTATTATTATTATTATTGTTATTATTATTATTATTATTATTATTGTCAAGTTCTACCATCTGGGCCCTGTCGCCAGTTCGATTCCCGTCGGTGCCACCAGTATTTTCATTGAACATACCAGTCCGTCTGGAAGTGTTGGAACTGCCCGTGCGGGGGTGTCATTAGAGCCTATTGTCAATTCTTCGTACTCCCCTCACGGGTGAGACGATGGAGGCACATGTGCAGATTTGCATCAGCCATTGACAGAGAAGCACTATTATTATTATTATTATTATTATTATTATGATTATTATTATTATGATTATTATTATTATTATTATTATTATTATTATTATTATTATTATTATTATTACGCCTCAGATATAGTAAATCTGCCTTGGAGTGTTGACTGTGACATATTTGAGGGAAATCCCGATGAAAAAACCTAGTCACACTTGCTAAACAGAGTTCCAGCCCAATGGCCTCAAGGCGTTAAACTGTGACGCCAACTCATAACCCTTTGGTGGTAGATGCTGGGGAGGAGGGTCGTTGCGCGCGTAAAAGATCTTAAACTCCGCATATGCTGGTTGATAGCCCAGGACCCAGCAGACACCAGATTGTTGTGGGTGGGGTTTCGAGGCAGCTCTAGCAACCGCGCTTGGTGTATGCACTTGCACATTCGGTGACGTCTTGCAAGAGGTTGCTGGGACTGCGGAATAACCTCGGCTTAGTGCAGTCTTGCTCTCAGGAGCTCCATCGGTGGCCCCGATCATCAGGCGAGAGACTGACACGGGGTGGGTGGAGGACCTCGAACAAGGGTATTGGAGGCTTATGTCCGTTGAGGATATGCCATTAGCTGCATCAGTACGCCTCAGATATAGTATTATTATTATTATTATTATTATTATTATTATTATTATATGGACACCGTGATAGCCCAGTGGTCAAGTTCTACCATATGGGCCCTGTCGCCAGTTCGATTCCCGTCGGTGCCACCAGTATCTTCATTGAACATACCAGTCCGCCTGGAAGTGTTGGAACTGCCCGTGCGGGGGTGTCATTAGAGCCTATCGTCAATTCTTCGTACTCCCCTCACGGGTGAGACGATGGAGGCGCATGTGCAGATTTGCATCAGCCATTGACAGAGAAGCACTATTATTATTATTATTATTATTATTATTATTATTATTATTATTATTATTATTATTATTATTATTATTATTATTTCTATTAATATTATTTTAAAGAGAGAGAGAGAGACCTTCGCTATGTTTCTGTCCATTTGCCTCCTAAACTGGTACATTCCAGGAATACCTTTATGATGGCTAAAGATGAGACCTGCAATGTCCAGCTTAGCTGGCTGTGGATCTAACTCGTCATACTTGATTACAGGCATTGATTCTTTCACAGCCTGAAACGATGTCTTTTTCTCCTTGCCCCAGGGCCTGCACATACCCACGCAATACATGAAGCAGTAACATATGCAAACAGGACAGTAAGTTGCTCTGTCACGGGCATTTTGCTGAACATTTTGCTCTTGGAGAAGTTCCTGAGAGCTTTCGCCGTGATTGCCAGAGAAGTCTCTGCACATGGCAAGCAATGATGTGCTATGCAACAAGTGATCATCACTAACATCTAAGTAACCATCACTAACCTCTGAGTGATCATCACTAACCTCTAAGTGATCATCACTAACCTGTAAGTGACCATCACTAACCTCTAAGTGTCCATCACTAACTGCAAACTGACCATCACTAACTTCAAAGTGACCATCACTACATCCTATGTGGCTTAGGTGATATTATCCACAATGCTAAGAATAAACGTACCCAGTCTTTGTATAGGAAGACTCTTCGTCATCTCCCTATCCGCGAAGACCTTCACGTGGGAATCCAGCAATTTCTTGAAGGACACCCTGAGATGGTCACATTGCAATCACACTGTATGTATGAAACTTGAAGTTTGCAATCACACTTGTAACGTATGCATGAAACTTGGAACGAATACCTGAGGTTCATTTGAATCGTCAATTGGGTTGGTTTCTTTTTAGCCTCCGTGTGAGCAGTGCACAGTGCCATCACTTGTTCCACATACTTGTTCCGGGCGCGACCTCCGTGACATACACTGTGTTCTCCTCCTCCACTTCTTCCTCACCTGCAGACTCCCCTTCCTTATCGTCTGGCACGGCTGCAGTATCATCCTCATCCTCTCCAAGAATCTCCCTCATATCTCCCAAGCTTCGCTGTGCCTGCGCGGGGCCAGAGCCGGCTGGCTGCGATGCGCTGGGTGCAGGTGGAGGTGGCGGCGCGTCTATGGAGTAGAAAGTGAAGTAAATTACTACTTCGTATGTAGTGATGGGCACTTACTATGTAGTGATGGGCACTTACTATGTAGTGATGGGCACTTACTATGTGGTGATGGGCACTTAATACTATGTAGTGATGGGCACTTACTATGTAGTGATGGGCACTTACTATGTAGTGAACCTTACTATCTAGTGTTGGGCACTTACTATGTAGTGATGGGCACTTACCTGCATATACCGGCAAGGTCTTGCGCAGTGCCAGAAACTCTTGCACCGCGGCGCTCTGCTGCGCTGGCCAGCTGAGATGAAATAAAAACTTGCCACTATTGTTAATCTCGTAGAGCGCTTGCTGCCGGCTAAACAGATCGAGAAATTTTTCACATTGCTTTTCGTCCCACCCAGCGTCCTCAACCCCTCCATGTTGTAATTCATCGTCGCCCTGGCGTAGTATTCTTTGCAGCTGCTCTTGTGGTGCAAAAACTTTCGTGTCAAAAACAAGATTGGGACAGGCCATAAATTGTCCCACCCAACGAGCACGATCAATGGCGAAACTGCTAAGGCCGCCTGGGTGCTTCTGTGCCAGGAAGTAAATACCGACCGCGTTTTTAACAGTGTCTTGCACATTCGGGTCTTGCTTCTGCAAGTAGGCTTGCACTTCCTACATACATGAACACAAAGACACACACACGCACATTTTAAATATCTATATCTACATCTACCTATCTATCTATCTATCTACCTATCTACCCATCTATCCATCTATCTATCTCCCTATCTACTAAGTGAATATGGCCACTAACTATTTAGTGATGTGCACTAAATATAACACATAGTGCTATTCACTAACTATAGTGACGATCACTACAAAATAAAACACAGTGACCATCACTAACAATTTAGTGCGCATCACTTACTATGTCATGTAATACTGAAATGACTACATGTTTAGTGAGCAGAACTAACTATAGTGATGGGCACTAACTAGTTATACGTAGTCAGTCTATCTATCTATCTATCTATCTATCTATCTATCTATCTATCTATCTATCTATCTATCTATCTATGTACCTATGTATCTATCTATGTACCTATGTATCTATCTATGTATCTAATATTGTATCGATGTATCTAGTGTCTATCTATCTACCTATCTACGTATGTACCGCGGACTCTAAGAAGGCAGCGCATTCTGCATCAGCGTCTCTCGATGCGTCGAAAGCACCTGTCTCAGGGCGTCTTTGTCCCTAAGTGTTTTGTATGTATGTATGTATGTAGATTGTACAAATGTATGTATGTATGTATGTATGCATGAATATGGTAAAATTGTATCTTTTTTATGTAAAATTAACTACGACTACATAGTAAGTGGGCACTAACTATGTAGTGATGGGCACTAACTATGTAGTGATGGGCACTAAATATATTAGACTTAGTGCTGGTCACTAACCATAGTGACGATTACTACAAAATAAAACACAGTGACCATCACTAAAACCTTAGTGCGCATCACTTACTATGTTATGTACTACTGATCGACCTTGATTACTGGCGTCGACCTTGATTACTGGCGTCGACCTTTACTTCTGTAGGATCCTGAGTTTGCTGGGAACGAGAGAGAGAGAGAAAGAGAGAGAGAGAGAGAGAAAGAGAGAGAGAGAGATTAATATTTGTAAAAATTGTTCTCTCAATAAAAAAAACGAAGAAGAACAAGAGAGACTCGAGACCTGCAGCCGTTTGGGAGCGCGTGGACTTGGAGGGAGACTCTGGACTTGTCTCTAGAGAGAGAGAGAGAGCGAGATTAACATTTGTAAAAATTGATCTCTCAGTAAAAAAAACGAAGAAAAACAAGAGAGACTCGAGACCTGCAGCCGTTTGAGCGCTAGCCTGGGAGCGCGTGGACTTGGAGGGAGAATCTGAGAGAGAGAGAAAGAGAGAGAGAGAGAGAGCGAGAGAGAGAGATTAATATTTGTAAAAATTGTTCTCGCAGTAAAAAAAACGAAGAAGAACAAGAGAGACTCGAGACCTGCAGCCGTTTGAGCGCTAGCTTGGGAGCGCGTGGAGAGAGAGAAGAGAGAGAGAGCGAGAGAGAGAGCGAGAGAGAGAGAGAGAGAGAAAGAGATTTGCAAAAATTAAATTGTTCTCTCAATAAAAACGAAGAAGAACAAGAGAGACTCGAGAAACCTGCAGCCGTTGCATTGGACGTGTCGCCAACGTCCTCATCCTTGCCCCGCTTTGCTGCTTTTGTTTGGGCGGCTACATAAAGTGTGTAGAAATGGTGGTAGATTTTTTACGTTATGCGAACGTTACGTTGTGCTACAAGTGGTGGTAGTGATCTTGCAAGAGAAAGGAGGGTACCATGTCGGCGCTCCGACTCTTTTTTTGAACTGAAGCCCTTTTTTTTTGCTCTTCCAAACATATGAGTTCAGGACTGTAATTGGTAATGCACCGACCTGACCAGTTTTTTCAAACAGAACGGATTTTTGAGGCCTAGGTGCATTTTATTCAGACCGGTACCGTCTTTGTCTCTCTCCATCTCTCTCTCTCTCTCTAGCTCTCTCTCTCTCACACACACACATGTATACGTTATACATACATACATACGTACGTATACGTATACATACACATATACGTATACATACATGTACACACATACATACATACACACACATACATACATACATGCATACATACATACATACATACATAGATACATACGTAGATACATACATACATATATGCATACAAACACACACACACACATACATACATACATACATACACACACACACACAAACACACAAACACACACACATACAAACACACACACACACATATACATACATACATACATACATACATACATACAAACACACACACACACATACATACATACATACATACATACATACACACATACACACATACATACGTACATACGTATGCATATATACATACATACATACATACATATGCATACATACATACATACATACATACACACACATACATACATACACACATACACACATACATACGTACGTATGCATATATACATACATACATGCACACATACATACATACATATATACATACATACATGCATACGTATACATACATATATACATACATATGCATACATACATACATACATACATGCATACGTATACATACATATATACATACATACATACATACATATACATACATACAAACATGCACGCACAAACGCAAACACATACATACATACATACATACATACATACATACATGCATACACACACATACATACATACATACATACATACATACACACACAGACATACATACATACATACACACATACACAAATACATACATACATACATTCATACATACATACATACATATGCATACATACATACATACATAATATTATATAAATACATACATACATACATACAAACATGCACGCACAAACGCAAACACATACATACATACATACATACATACATACATACATACACACATACACACATACATACATACGTACATACATACACACACAGACATACATACATACATACATACACACATACATGGATACATACATGCATACATACATACATATGCATACATACATACATACATACACACATACACACATACATGCATACGTATACATACATATATACATACATACATACATACATTTACATACATACAAACATGCACGCACAAACGCAAACACATACATACATACATACATACATACATACATACATACACACACACATACATACATACATACATACACACACACATACATACATACATACATACATACACACGTACACACACATATGCAGACATACATACACACACACACACACACTCACACATACATACATACATACATACACACATACATTCAAACATACATACCTACATACATAAATACGTATACATACATATGTACATACATACATACTCATACTCATACATACATACACAAACACACACACACACATCTATCTATCTATCTATCTATCTATCTATCTATCTATCTATCTATCTATCTATCTATCTATCTATGTATATCTATATATCTATGTATCTTTCTAGCCTCGGCGAACGATGTGGTGCATTCGTGGCGTCGAGGCCTGCAAGTGTGCTTCGTGCAAAGGCAGAAAACAACTGGCATATTCGACGAGGTACACTTATTAAGTATTGAGCACTGCATTTTCAATGATCATCACTAAACATACATCCCTCCCTGGGCACGCAATTCTGCTTGAACAGGCGCAAGCATGTGCAAAAATATGGATGACATTTTCACAGAGATCGATCGCGAGTAGATCGATCGCGAGTCAGATACTCTCCCCCTCCGAGTCAGACACTGTACCTGTAGCACTGCCTCCGCGGAAAGCTCTGCCATTATCTGAATCAGAGGATGAAGATGGATTGGGACACCTTGCAGCTGGTCACAGCGACCCTATAGGACCTCCCGTGGAACCTGATTTGGGCCCGGACGATGAGGATGCTGATCTTTATCCAGCGTCCAGCGAGGATGAAGAAGTGCAAGGCTTGGGTCCTGCACGCTTGGCGGGGGACGGCAAGGGTGCCTGCTGCGTTATCGTACGCAGAGCAGTGTGTGCAAGGGCCTGGTCCGGCTTACGCAACAGCGACTGTGGCTCAAGTAGTCGCTGCCCTGTTGCAAATTCAACAGCGACACAATGGCAGTCACGAAATCATGGAAGCTGTGTACGCCGTGATAAGGGACCTTGTTGTGCCAGACGCATCAGTAAGCAGTTGGCACAAAGTCAAGATGGCAGTTGCAGGCACAAGGGACCAAAGTACCATGATCCATCACAGGTACTGTTAAGATAAAATATCCAATATGTGTGATGAACCCAATGTGTGTGACGAATGTGGGTGAATGGTAGGTGTTACGTCTAAGTGGCCATCACTAAATCTAAGTGATCACTAACCCCTAAGTGACCATCACTAGCCCCTAAGTGACCATCACTAAACGCATAGTGACCATCACTAGCTGTTAACTGACCATCACTACATACTAGGATGAAGTATCCAATGTGTGTGATGAATCGAATATGTGTGATGAATGTGAATAAATGTTAGGTGTTACTTGGAGTGATCGCTTACTCCTGCTGCAGGCAAGGCATCCGAATGCTCTAACGGACACCCCTTGCGAGGGGAACGGGTTTTTGTGGCGGACATTGGCACGCAACTGGATGCAAGTATGGTGAACAAGACTTGGAACCAGCTTCAAGCAAGCAGGCAGGTCCACGACGCGCGAGCTGCCGCTGCACCAGGATTTATGTGCTGCATCCGCTGCTCACCCGCTACAAGCTGAAAATGCAGCAAGCAGCGAGCTCTGCGGCGGGTGCACAGCAAGAGATCTGCGTCATACAAGTTTTGTTGGGATCTGATGGCACGCCTGTGGTTTCTACACAGTACAGTGCCCCCCACAGTGTATGGGTAAACACCATCAAGAATGTTGCCTTCTCTACATCAGGCGAGCTGTGGATGGGAGGCATAGTGGGAGGTCCGTATATCCCCCCAAACCTGAAAACAGCCTTTTCGTCTCTGGTCCTTCAGCTGCGCCATGCATATGCGCCACGTATGGTGCGCGACCGGGAAGGAGCCGAGAAGACATGCAGAGTCATATGCTTAGGAGTGATGGCAGACGGCCAAGGTCAAAAGCATGTCGCCGGTACTAATCAGAGCGGCAAGTACGCATGTCGCTGCTGCTTCACAGAGTTTGTCACAATCGGCAGCACTCATACTATCACTCCGGACTTTCGAGCCTCCCAGTCGGTCATCCCATGCGCACTGATGCTCGTTATGCTGTGCCACGGCTCCACCCCGAAACAAGACAGCTGCGTGGCATGCTGATCGAGCGTCGGACGTGCGACGACATAACCAAGGTCTGCGTCCGTTCCAAAAGCTGCACCATTCTCAAGGTGTCAAGTATGATAATGCATGCCAAGGAATCCCTGCCTTCGATTCTGTGCTGAATATGATGGTTGATGGAATGCACGTTGACCAAAACGCCGTTGCGCATATTGTTGCAATGACGTCGGATGACTCTGAAGGAAAGAAACATCCCAAACACAAGCCCCTGCCAGGTCAGCCAAGACCTGTACGCAGAGAGCGTGATGACACGACCGCCAAATACGAGGCTCGACGCATAAGAGAAGAAGCTCTCTTTGCTGCACGCGTAGCTGAATTTGCCAAGATTAACAGGCAGTACTCGAACATGGCCTTCGGATGTCTACCAGGAAGGAAATCGACATACGTTACATGGCAGTCCGGGCACTGCGAGGGCAGCGTGGGACGGGGTCACCGTACGGAACATTTGGCAAGGCCAAGGTAGCGGACGCTTCGTTTTTTATTCGTTTTTGCGGCCCTTGGATTTATGATGGTCTGGGCATCAAGCAAGAAGTACTCAAGTGTTTAGCGCATCTTTTTCGTGTTCTGCGCGTAACCAAACTGCGCAAAATCCCTAGCGACCCAGTGGCATTGAACAACCTAGGCACGTGGATCACCGAACAGGTACTTTTGCAACAAAAAAAAATCAATTGTAGTGATGATCACTACAGTTTTAGTGATGGAAACTAGATTTTTAGTGATGGGCACTAGACACGTAGTGATGAGCACTAGCATCTTAGTGATGATCACTATAGTGGTCGTCATCATAAGGTATATTGTCTAGTCACTACCTCTTGACAATACTAATAATCATCATGGTATGCAAGATTTACATTGAATTGACGTAATGTATGAAGTTGAACATATCCTTGTAGGTAGTGAAGATTGCACGAGTCCTGCCCTTTTGGCTGCATCAACTTGTGTGTGGAGTTATGCATCACATAAAGAATTGGGGCCCTCTACCAGACACTTCTGCATATTGGCTAGAAAGGCAGCAGAAGTTCCTGAAAGGCCAAGTACACAGCCAGAAAGACCCTGAAATGATCCTTTTCAAACGCTGGAGTGAGGTTGCATGTCTGAGGAGCACATTTGGACAGGCGCTCTCTGACGTGCAACAAAGCGCTGTCATGCCAAACACCAGGAAGAAATGTTTTCAGTTTGATTAAAACCAGCTCCAGCTCCATGTGAATCCGGGTGAACCAAACAAGTCAATTTGTACAAAAAAGTACAAGCTCGCTGAAGAGCAGCGTACGGATGTTATTTCATTCTTGGAAAAGTACTGGAGAGAGTTAGGGCTTTCTCGAGTTGATGAAGACAAGATGCCAACAAGTGAACGTCCTGATTTCTCTGCTCTTCGTTGTGATGTTACTAAGCACAGGAGGGCAGTCGTCCGAGCGGTGTGCATGATATGTGGTGAATCATCCAGCAAACGTTACGCAGGAGGAACATGTGCAGTTGCAAAGGAAGATCTCAAAAGAGATTTTCCAGGTGGGGTTCGCAGCAGTGCGAAATATGGTGCATATATCCGCTATTACCTTGCAGTGGCATTGACCAATCCAGACATAACTTTGGAACTCGCAGCGGTAGAGCTTCTGCGGTGCTACGCAGATCCCAAAAAGCGTGGTATGTGGCTATGTAAAGCGATTCCCGATCGCAGAGAGAAATTGCAGTTTCTCCCTTTGAGCTCATTGGAGATGCCTTCCGTGACTGCAGACGTACCTACCAAGAGTGGCTTCATGTATTGGATTCCGGTCGATGATTCCATTCTGCCTGATTATATGCAAGAGGCAGTGGATAGGTTGGTGGATGGTAAGGATCCAGCACCAGCACCTGACCAAGACATTCCTGTGGTTGATCTTGATGCGTTATATGCGAGTGACAGTGAGGCTGAACAGAAACTGCCAGAAGCAAGACAAATACTAGAGGTGAATCTGGAAACGTCAGATGATGAGGCGGACCAAGGTGGGGTGGACTCTATAGCTAGGCCTGACGCTCCTAGTCTAAACGAGATTTTTGCGGCCCCGGACGGTGAGGAAAGTAATGATAGCGATGCTGAGTACTTCTTGGATCAGCAGGAGACAGATGTAAGAAATTCATTAAATCCAGCAACATTTTAGACACAATCTACCTTTTAAATCAAGACACTGATTATTAAAAATATCCCAGTGACGCTCATATTTCACAGAGACAGGGTACAGATACTTTAATATGATGTTCAATATAACTAGTTCCGGTCACTATGACCTTAGTGATGGACACTCACAATAGTGATGGGCACTAGATTATGACACTTAATGATGAGCACTAGACTTTTATTAGCTTGAGCGTGTACTGATCATCACTAAGACACATTCTAAACAAGATCACTACCCTAGTGCTCGTCACTATGAATTTTATCACTAACTTTTTTTAGTTTTGTAGCACATCACTAACGTAGTGATGATCACTACGTCTTTCATCACTTTTTCATCATAGATGATACTAGCGTAGTGATGATCACTACGTGTTTCATCACTAACTTTCATCAAGATCACTAGTGTAGTGATGATCACTACGTATTTCATCACTAACTTTTTCATTTTTTTCACTGATGCAAATAGGTAGTGATCATCACTACCCTCATCACTAAGTAAAAAATATATCACTAAGCTCATCACTAACAGCTTAGTGATGCATCACTACGTACTAAGTGATAATCACTACTTTCCGTACTTGTAGTGGGGTGTACTGCCACCTGTGAGGAAACAGACGCTTGAATGAGAACTTTGTGAAAAGCAAGAAAAAGTGTATTTGTGAGGAAACAGACGCTTGAATGAGAGCTTTGTGAAAAGCAAGAAAATAAGGCAGACACGAAGGAACAAAATCAAAGGCACAAACATGATTGTAACAAATAGATCTAGAGACTCACAAAAAACCAATGTGTGTCACAAACTAATATCTGACAATTTGCCACAAAGAGTGAAAAAGCTGCTCAACAAAGAAATACACAAAGAGACCAAAGTTGTAGAAAAGGGCACTAGATAAAAAATCCTAAAAAAGGTCAGTTGAAATATGAAAAATAACTGCGTCAATAGTCAAGTCACTTCACGGAAAAACAAAAAATATATTGCTTACTTTTCTTTGCTCCCGAGTAGACAAAAAGTGCAAGCACAGTATAGTCCACTTAAAGTCAAAGTATATACCATCATTAACAGCAGAGTTTTTGTTTAATAAAAAGATACAGCACTTGAAAAATCCAACGTTAATACTAGAACAAGCTCCAGAAAACTCAAAGTGAAAAAGTAAAAAGCCAAAACCAAAACTAGCCTGTCACTGCGGAAGCGAGCGTAATATAGTCTCGATCTGAGCAGGCGTACGCCGACCGCCCCGCTGGAGGTACTTACGTGCAGCCCTGCGCATAGCGAGGTTGAAGTTCTCGTTGACAAAAGAGGCAATAGCTAAAGTATCTGGATCCAAGACTCGTTTGCATGCGAGCAATAAGCTCGACAGGGTCTGGAGCAGTAACAGGTGGCACACAGTAGGATCCACCACCATGACAATAAGCAGACGTAGGTGCTGTTACTGGCTTACGCAAAGCAAGCCTGGAGGAAGAGGAAAAGAAGCTGGGAACCACTAGCACATTTAACGCTACGATGATAGACATGCAAACGTTGAAGACGCGAAGCATGAAGGACGCACGTTGTTGGCTTCTGCGTAAAACCGAAAGCGATCTCTGTGGTCTTGGTAAGGGTGGTATCAGATCACTTCCGGGAGCGCTTCGCTGACTCAATGCGCGACCCGCGCCATCCCGGGCGCCAGCGGACTTTGTAGCGCTCCCAATGATAGCTCAAAAAGTCGGTAATACAACCAAACGCAATGCTCAAAAGATGAGAATGATGTCTCGTTATATTAGCTCAGTGAAGCCGAAAAGGAAAACTGCAACAGACCAGGAATAAAATAGCATCAGGTCCAATCGGGACAAATAATACTGAAAAACCAGGCTGATGCACCTGTCACTAGGAAAAGGTACTTTTTACCGGCTATCCGGGGGGTGATGCCTACAGTACTCCCTCCCGATTTATGATGGAAATAGCATTGTCATACAACCTCTGATTTCTTTCTGCAACTTGCATGCACTATGGAGTTATGCCACATAGCGCATCGACCCACGGATAGACGCTGAAATACGATATGTACATCCCCATACGGCACGTCAAAGCTGAGTCTCTAGCCATTCTTGTAAATGTGAACTCCTTCCCTTCAACTTCTTTTTATCAGCAGTATGTCAAGAACAAATGTATTACCATTAAAAAAAATACAAGCCACGTGGTGCTGTACTTCCCCCTTGATTGACTGAGATCGTAAATATATTGTCTTTTAATAACATACCCTTGTCCAAAGCGGATATCCTATAATATAGTACTAGGGGGGCAGTCCTAATAGCTATATTCAAAGTCGGAGTGTAAGTGCCCAACCCTGCGATATACCAACACAAGTAGAGAGTGACCGTGCTCAGGTACGACTGTATATAATATATCATAAAAATTTCAATGTTACCAGAGAACATTTCGTTTTTTGAGAACATCATCCTAGGGGTACTTGCAAAGGGTCATACCCAGGAACACCATCGCTCATTACACTAGCGATCCCCGTCTACGGTGTAGTATCGATGTCGATCGACCCTTCGCACTCGTATGTTGCGATCGAATGCCAAGTTATATCGCTGAGTCGTTTTAATATTCATAACAATAACTGATGATGCATGATCAAATCATGCTACGCTGTAAACAATCAATCAGTTTATTTGTGGCGCATAAAGAAAAATAGTTTCTTTGTTATTGCATACGTCTTCTGGCGCAGATTTCTTTGTCTGGTGGAGGGCCACCAACAAAAGTCGAATCGAACTTTGACTGTTCAAGAATGTCCCAGATCTTGGTAGGGATTCCTCCCAACGATAAATCAAAAGGGATGTCAAGCACTCCCCTTGGCAGTGTCTGAATGGTCCACGCAGTGTAGTCCTTGTCTCTGGGAGTCATTGTATCATCCTATGTCTCGAGACTTTTTGCGTCTTTATATACTAGCAGATAATGTCTTGCATTTGGATCCTCGACCGGGTCCATACTTCTCCAGAACTGGAGTATCGGTTGCATTATTTTTGCGGCTGATGATATTTTGAGTGCCCGTGTGACACGCGTTTTTCGTGGGACTGCCACGACCCGCATCAAATATAAGTCTGAGAGAGTGTCATCAGCGACATGTTGTTCCGCTGGTCTCATCCGATAAAAAGAGTCTTTCACTCATGCGATGGTTGTTATCGCATCTCCTTCCTTCCATCGCTCATGGACGATCTCGACGTTGCTCGCATTTGGGTCAGTGTCCGTCTCCTTGTTCTCCTGGTGGACGTCCCTTGATCGCATCGACCTCATCGCCTTCCTCGGTTGGTCGTTGATAAGATCATTCCGCGCTCTCCTTAGCTGCGCCTCCGCGATATTCTCCTTCTTTCCGCTGTGATCTCGCGGATGCTTAGACTGAGTCCCCGCCGCGCTTATGCGGTCAGTCTTCTCCTTACTGTCAACTTCACTCTCCTTCTCGGCTATCGGTGCCAGATAAGCATCTTCTTGGTCTATGCCAGCCTCCTTGTGGATGGGCGGCACCTCTTTGAAATCATCCTTCATCCGGTTTAACGCCTCCTCAACTGATTCATCTTCCAGTAAGAAGGGATCATACTTAATCAGCCTTCGTACATTAACAATTTGCACCTTCCCTCTACCCCTGATCTTGTAATTCAGAGGTCCCGTCTGTTCCATAATCTGATAAGGTCCTTTCCAGTGAGTGAACAGCTTAGAGCTGACTCCCTTCGGGACTTGAGGATGGTACAATAGTACAATATCCCCGACCTGGAACTTGATCTGATCCAAGTGCGCTTGTCGCACCCCTTCAGCATCAGTCTTTCGGCGCTCCGCCTCTCTATGCGCCCTGACTATGTGTTCCGCCTCCATCTTCACTCTAAGTCTCATCCCAAACAACTCATCCGCATCCGCCCAAGTGTCTTTTGGGTGAAGGAGCGAAGTCGGGATATCAGGCTCACGCCCATATACTAACTGATATGGCGAGATTGAGCTCTTCGAGCCTCCTAACGCCGTAGAGGGTAGACAGTTCATTGCAAACGCAAATGATGGTGCTGCCTCGACCCATGCTCTTTGATTCTCCTTCTTCGTGCAGTACCAATACATCTTTAGCGAGGCTTTGAGGGGTCTGTGTACCCGCTCGATTTTCCCATTTGCTCGCGGGTTATAGGCAGTAACATATTGCCATTTCATCCCGTAATACTTAGATAGTCTGTTGATAACCTCGTTATTAAAGTCCGAGCCTCGATCAGAACATATCTTTCTTGGTACTCCGATTTGTGAGATGATCCTATCGATCAGCGCTTCGGCCGTCGTCTTGCTGGTAACGTCTTTGACAGGGATGATCCACACATAGTTGGTGGCTCTGTCAATAGCCGTAAGGAGGTATTTGTAACCATCCTTCGATTCTGGGAAAGGTCCCACATGATCAATGTGTATAAACTCAAACATCCCCGCATGAAGAGGAAATTCACCTATCAGGCCAAAATTTGCCTTCAGTGGTGTTTTGTTTATCTTGCATGGAATGCATGCATCCACCGCCTGATATACCTCCTCCTTCATCTTTTCCCACCAGAATCGCCTCGCTACAAACATGTGAGTTCGTTGTCGACCCGGATGTGCCAAAAGTGGGCAGTTGTGGGCAGCGACAAATATAAATCGTCTCAGACTCTCCGGTACCCAAAGAATCCATTTGTCCGGCTGTGACGCATAGCGACCGTGGAGGCCCTTATACCACAAGAGACCATCTCTCCATCCCATCTCCTTCATCTGATCTTTGATCGCTTTCGTCATCCGTAGCTCATCCGGGTTCCGATATAACTGTATCAGTTCTTTAAACTCCAGATCTTGAGCCTGTTGTTGCCTCCATGAGGTAGGCGTCGGCTGTATGGATAGTACCATCTTCTAGCCGTACCCCTATCCTCTCCGGGTCCTCATCTAGATCACTTCTCCGCTCTTGAGGAGGCTCCGCATAAACTTCCTGCGTCTCCTCTTCCTCTTATGTTCGCGTTCGCATTCTCATATATCGCATAGGACCACTCAGCGTCCTCCTGGGTATGTAGCTCACAACATATCCCGTGATCCGGGCCTTGTGGACTGTACCGTAGACCTGTGCGGTCATATCGACTCCATTCGCCATCCCCATCGCCTCAATGTGGCTGACCTCGTACATCTTGTCAGTGGACAAGTCTTCCATCTCCACCGTGGACACCAACGCCGATACTTCTGAGTTAAACTCTAGCCTAGAGGCTATCAGCGACCACATTTCGCTTCCCCTGTAGATGGACCATTGTGAAATCGAAACAAGACAAGAACACTTGCCACCGCGCCAGCCGTCCCGTCTGTTCACGATTCATCAACCATAACAGGTTATGATGATCAGTCCTGACAATAAATTGAGGTCCTCCCCACAAATACTCTCTGAGCCTCTTTAGGGCCCATACCACCGCCAACGCATCTCTTTGCCTTGTGCAATAGTTTCTCTCCGCCTCACACAACTTTCTACTGATAAACATGATCGGGCGTAATTTTTTCTCATCTTCCTGCTGTAATACCGCCCCAATCGCAAACTTAGATTCATCTGTATCGACTAGGAATTGTTTCGTAAAGTCGGGCATCATTAACACCAGTCCACCGTCCTTCGGGTCTTTGTAAATAAGATCTTTGAACGTATGAAACGCTTGCAAAGCCTCTTCATCCCACTTCTCAAAGTATCCAAAATCAATCATCCTCTCCAACTTAGCCCGTGTTGCGCCCCAATCGGGTATGAACTGGGTATAGTATTGCGCCATCGCAAGGAATGAGTGCAATCAGTGCGGTTCTTCGGTATCGGTCGATTCATAATATCCTCCCTCTTCTCCTTGGATATCGAGACTGGGTTATGAGAGATCTCGTACCCTAAATATGTCACACTCGTCTTGGCAAGTTAACACTTCTTCAGATTACACTTCAGGCCCGAGAACCACCTCCAGCATGAGGTCTTAAGGTCTGGCTCTCTCTGTCTCTTCCCTCCGGCGACTCGGCTTGTGTACATGGCTTGCGCGCCAACAGGTACACCGCCTTCCTGTGCCATGTGTGCATCTGTGAGTGTGTCCAAGTTCGAGCATGCACTCATAAATTCTTGGAGCAGTGCGGCCGAAGCAACGCCTTTGACCGTGGCTTCGAACACCTGTGTCTCTAGGAAGTTCTTGGACTTCACCCCACTAAAAGTCAAGCATTGTTGTATGAGTTGAGGAAGTTTGCTCGGATGAACTGTGTACAATGCCGACAAAAAATAGAGGATGATCGACTTGCGGCCATAGAATAGCACGTAGGAGGAAACTACCTCCGTAAGGGTCGCCGCCAAGCTCCCCACGCCTTAAGCTCACCGCCCTGTCTCAAAGATTTCAAATCCTATCAGAGTACCAGTGCAGAGATGCTGGTATCCATGGATTGAAAATATGAGTGTGGCCACCGCCAGTTCACACTGAGCGTCTAGGCCTGTCAAACTCCTTCTCTTAATCTCCTGCTGCTTTCTCAAGGCCTTGTAAATTGATAATCCAATTCCTCCGTGACTAGAGATTGATCAAGAACAGTAACAAGAGCCTCATATTCTTGATTCTCATCACAGGGAAAAGACTTCATACAGGCATTGATCTCTTTGAGCTTGCCTAGGAGCGAAGCATCAGTGTCTTTGTCTGAACTTGTCTTAGCATAGAGTATAAGACCAGCCACTCCTCCTTTCTTTCCCTTGAAGGCATTCATGATGTTTTGCATGTCTTTCTTCTCAGTGTTCGTAACCACCACCGTAGTTGAGCCCGAGAGTGTAGGGGCTGGTGGGGTAGGAGCTGGTGGGGTAGGATGTGTCGGGGGTGTACCCTTGCACCTCTCACTCTTGCTGTCACTTCTGCCAATTTCATCTGTTTGGCAAACTCTTCCTGTTCTTTCGCCTTCTCCTTCTCAGCTATCACCTGCTTTTAAGCATGAGTGATGAAGGCCGCCAACTCATAAACAGATCTGATAAAGTTATACTTCTCAACGTATTGATCAGCAACTGCTTTATTGGTGGCCGGTACTGCTGCGGTGGCTACTTTAGGGACAGAGTGATCTTTGGTAAGAATCCATCTCTTCCACGCCTCCTTGTGTAGTAACGCACCCACCAACATTCTGAGCTTGGTCAGCACCTTGTCAGCCTTCTCTACCTCATAAATCACAGGATGAGTTTCTCCTGCAGC
This sequence comes from Paulinella micropora, assembly GCA_019918135.1. Taxonomy (NCBI): domain Eukaryota; phylum Cercozoa; class Imbricatea; order Euglyphida; family Paulinellidae; genus Paulinella; species Paulinella micropora. The sequence continues at coordinate 218,513 of WBZZ01006362.1, forward strand.
TGCCTTCTTAATGTTTTTCTCAATCTCGCTCATCTCCTCCTCCAGGGCCTTCACTTCATCTGAAAAAAATCGGTATACCTCTTGTATATTTTCGAAACTGAAATTGGTCTTCATTTTCGCTATATCGACTGCCTCCTGACCAGTCGCGAGGAGTCTAGCCCTTGCTCTTGGGTGTGTATTGGAGGTAACCCTTGCACTGTGGGCCATAAGAACGTTCCCAAATCAGAGCTTGGGTGTACACTCCAAAGATAGCATCAAGTAGGTCAAGGTGGGTATATGAATCCCCAAACTTGATATGTTGCACCTTCTTCCTCTCTTCTCCATTGGAGACCAGTTTGTAGAAGAGCTGTGCGGTGTCTGGTAATGGGATATAGACATCCCCTCTAGTACGACTCCTCCCTCGTCTCAAATCATGAGGGATCCACACATAAGTGTCCTTCTCTGCCCCCATTTTGATATCAAAATCTTCTTTAGAGAGGTCGTAGTGGTCTTGCACCCACTGTTGTTCCCTCTGTGATCTCCTCCCGGATGCCCCTCAATCAAGTTTATCATTTGTCCTCCTCGTCCTGTGTAGGCAGGTGGCATACCGTATGCCCCACTGCTCTCTCCTTGGTCAAGTCCTCCTCCTCCTCCTCCTCCTCCTCCTTCTTCTTCTTCTTCTTCTTCTTCTTCTTCTTCTTCTTCTTCTTCTTTCTTCTTCTTCTTTCTTCTTCTTCTTCTTCTTCTTCTTCTTCTTCTTCTTCTTCTTCTTCTTCTTCTTCTTCTTCTTCTTCTTCTTCTTCTTCTTCTGCTTCTTCTTCTTCTTCTTCTTCTTCTTATTTTTCTGCATATGCTCCTACTTCGTCCCAGTCCCCTCCTACTTCTCCTCCTCCTCCTACTCCTCGTCCTCCTAGGCCTCTACTCATCCTTCGACTACTCTTCGTTTGCTTCTTTCTGCTCCACCTACTACTCCTCCTACTTCTTCTTTTCCCTCTTCCTCCTCCTTCATTCAATCCTCCTCCTCCTTGCATCATTTGTTCTTCTTGTTGTTGTGATTCGTGCTGCAAGTTATCCTCCTCCTCTTTCTCTGCCGTCATGGTGTCTGAGTAGTAAGTAACAGGAGGACATTGTCAGCTCCTATGTTTGGTTTTTGTTCGTTTGAGTTCTGTTTCTCCTTCAGTCGATTGACAAGTGAATAGAGAAACTAAGAGAGAGGGTAGCGTCCTCTATGTAACAATGTTTGAATGTTTGCTTTTGTTTGAGAGAAATAGTCCTTGAGACTTTCTCCGATTTCTTGTTTTCCTTACTCAAATTACTTTCTCCTCCTTCTTTTCTATATTGTAACTGGTATGAGGCACTAGGACCTACACACAAATAGTAATAGAGAAGCTAGAGAAGCTCTCCTTGAGAACTCGATAGTTAATCGGATAGGTTCTCAGACCTACCTTTTGAGAACGATCAGAGATTTGCAAAAATACTCTGACGTATGTGTGAAATAATGTAGATAAATGCACAAACTAGAAGGGTAGAGTGTTGTACTCCTGTCCCTATGCTTGTTTGTGTTTTGTGTGTGTTCCTTCACTCCTCTGTCCACCTCCTTCTTCTTGGTTTCTGTGTGAGAACAGCAAGAATCACAGAGAGTCTGTATCTGATGTCTCCTTGTGAGCACACAGATATGGATTGGGCTAGAGGGTACGAGACACCTGCTTGAGTCAAATCAAATAATTTGTTTTTTAAAAGAGCTATGAGGGTTCTGTGTTGGAGTATTTGTTTTTGTCTGACGTCCCCGTGTGAGACAGGTCAGTGAAAATTCGTTCTGGTGCCCGTGTGGCAAAGCAGAAAGAAATCAGCTTAGTGATGTGGACTCCAAATGTAATGCACCCAACGATAGCTCGTAGAAAAGTCTGTAATACAACCAAACACAGTCCTCAAAAGATGAGAATGATGTATCGTTATATTAGCTCAGTGAAGCCGAAAAGGAAAACGGCAACAGACCAGGAATAAAATGGCATCAGGTCCAATCTGGACAAATAATACTGAAAAACAGGCTGGTGCACCTGTCACAAGGAAAAGGGTACTTTTTTACCAGCTATCCGGGGGGTGATGCCTAGAACTTGTAGGTAGCAGCGTTACGCTTGGTTGTATTGTTGTTGTTGTTGAGCTTCTTAGTAGTGTTTGTCTTCTTGCGACGCCACGTATCGACACGATCTGCGAAGCGGTGGCGCTGATTCAGCTCTCTGTAGAGTAGGGAAACCTTGCGGTGATCCAGCAGGCATTCCTCAATGGATGGGCTCATGATGATACCGATAGTCTTATTGTGCTGAAAAGCCTCGGCAGCAGCTAATGCCACGAAGCGCCTTGCAGCGAAACGGTACACCTCATCACTGTCGGAAAACCCACACGCTTTCGCATCAGTTCTAGAATGGCGCCACAATCGCGCATTTCAGCATGATTCCGCTTGGACCAAATATTGCGTTTCTTTGCAATAACATCACATAGCTATAGCCACGGAGGTCACCGGCGTATACGTAGCTTCTGGCATCCTCGAAGGTAGCCAGCGCTTCTCTGTCAGAATAAATCTCTTTTCCTCTCTTACCCTGACGACGTCAGTACTGACGTCCCACCAGAAGAGGGTGAGGAGGAGCTAGAGTTCTCACTGTCACCAGATCACGTAGATTACGCATGTTCAAGCTTTAAGTCACGCAGTACTAGTAGCTTTGTGAAAAGCAAGAAAAAGCAAGAAAAAGAGTACCTGTGAGGAAACAGACGCTCGAATGAGAGCTTTGTAAAAAGCAAGAAAATGATGCATGCGCAGCTGCAGACACGAAGCTTTTAGGAACAAACCCATGGCCTTTTGCAAATTTTAATTTAAACTGTTAAAGGCACATGTACATGTACAACATATGCATGTTTGTGACAAATAGAGACCCACAAAAATCCAATGTGTGTCACAAACTAATCACTGTCATTTTGTGACAAAGAGTGAAACAGTGAAAAGGCTGATCAACAAAGAAAGACACAAAAACTAGAAAAAGACCAAAGTTGTAGAAAAGGGCACTAGGTAATTATAAAATTTTAAAGTCCTAAAAAAGGTCCGTTGAAATATGAAAAATGACTGCGTCAATGGTCAAGTTCACGGAAAAACAAAAATGCGCTGCTGTTTTCTTTGGCCGCAAGTAGACAAAACATAAAACATGTACATGCAAGCACAGTATAACCGTGACACCATCGAGTTGAACCTGTGCATGCACTTTGGCTGCTACTAAATGATCATCCAGACCAAATGCCGCTTAGTGATTTGGGGTGTCCCGGCCGAATAATATGTATCTTGATCTATGTGTATCTCTATGCACCCATGTGTCTATGTAAATACATATATGTATGCATCTATGTATCTATCAATGCATCTATGTATAGACTATGTATGTATGTACATATATGTATGTAAGTATGTATGTATGCATCTATGTGTGTATGTACATATATGTATGTATGTATGTATGCATCAATGTATGTATGTATGAGATCTTGAATTTACTTATATATGTATGTATGTATGCATGCATGTATGTATGTATGTATGTATGTATGCATGTATGTATGCATGTATGTATGTATGTGTGTATGTATGTACATATGTATGTATGTATGTACATATGTATGTACATATGTATGTATATATGTACATATGTATGTATGTGTGTATGTATGTATGTATGTATGTATGTAAGTATGTATGTATGCATGCATGTATGTATGTATGTATGTATGCATGCATGCATGCATGCATGTATGTATGTATGTATGTATGTATGTATGTATGTATATGTATGTATGTATGTATGTATGTATGTATGTATGTATGTATGTACATATGTATGTATGTATGTATGTACGTACGTACGTACGTACGTACGTACGTACGTATGTATGAATGTATGTATGTATGTATGTATGTATGTATGTGTGTATGTATTTACTACTATGTATGTACATATGTATGTATGTA